>JBBPBX010002034.1:82935-94746 GCA_038048925.1 Garcialebias charrua | reverse complement strand
TAGCAAAGGAGGTCTTAATTGTGTCATAAAAGTGCGTCCAGAAAATGACTACAGAAATCACTTCACTTCAGCATGTAGCAGGAAAAATGTAAAAAACTATTTCTTTAAGCTACTGACTTGAAAAAAGCATACTAAGTATGTTTATGTGTGTTGTTTACTATATGAAATTCTTGTTATATCGATTTTTTCAGATTTGATTACATTTCTCCTTGTATTTAAACAACCCGCGGCCATCAGGTCGTGGTGGTGGTGGATTATTAACAATATTCAAATCAACTTTTGACTGTAAACAACTGACCATCCCTGTTTCCTGCTCCAGTTTTGAGCTGACTGTCTTTGAACTTGGCCATTCACCTACGACTTTATGTGCTCTCTTCTACCGTCCACCTCGATCTAAGGATTTCATCAATGAATTTTCTGATTTCTTGGCTGAAATCACACCAAAATATGATTGTGTAGTCATTATTGGTGATTTTAATTTGCATGTGTGCTGTCATGAGAAGCCCATGGTTAAGGACCTTTTAGATTTATTGGACTCATTTAATTTAAATCAGCATGTAAACGGTCCCACCCAAGAATGTGGACATACACTGGACCTTGTCTTAACTCGTGATGTGACTGTTACTAATCTTGAAATCGGTGACAATGTGTTTTCAGACCACATGCAAATCCGGTTTGAGTTCACCCTCCCCCATCTACGAGTTACCGCTGCTCATCAAACAGGCCCCCTCCCTCTCGGTTTTCAAATCCCGGTTAAAAACTCACTACTACTCCATTGCTTTCAATGTCAGCTGATTTGTATTGGATCGTTTGATTTATGATCTGCAATGTTTTTATGTTTTTCGTGTTGTACTTCATTGTCTGTGTTGCCTGTTGCGTGTTTGTTTGTCCAGCACTTTGGTGTGGACTTGTTCCTGTTTAAAGTGCTTTATAAATAAAATGGTATGGTATGGTATCTAACTCCTAAGCCGTGTTTTCCTGCACGTAACAGCCGGGCCATTAACCATTTCACTGCCGCACGTTTCACAGATGTTTACAACTCTGAAATGATCATTCAGCCCTCAGTGTTTTTCTCTACCACTGAGGAACTGACATCCCAGTTCAGCGCTGTCTGTTTAAAGGCTCTGGATCATGTTGCTCCTGTTAAAACTAGAAAATCAAAACTCAGAGCAGAACCTTGGCTGAATGACATCACCAAGGCCGTTAGACAGCAATGCAGGAGGGTGGAGCGCAAATGGAGAAAAGACAGGTTGCAAGTCTCTTTTCAAATACTAAAAGAGAGTTGGTGTCGTTATCAGAAAGCAGTGAGAACTGCTAAATCCCAATACTGTACTTTTCAGATATTACCTCAAACTCTCACAATCCACGAGTTCTGTTCTCCACCCTAAACTCTGTTCTACCGTGGCACAGTGGTAATGGCAGTCGACCCCCGATCGGAAGGTTGGAGGTTCGAATCCCGCATCCGCCCACCATGTGTCGTTGTGTCCCTGGGCAAGACACTTAACCCCAAATTGCTCCCGGTAGGTCTGGATGGCGCCTTGCAAGGCAGGCTACCACTACCGGTGTATGAATGTCTGAATGAATGGGTGGATGGTTGGTATTGTAGAGCGCTTTGGGGCTCCTCACAGGGGGCTGGAAAGCGCTATATAAATAAGCTCCATTTACCATTTACCATTTCTCCACCTCACTGAACCATCACCCCTGGAAGCCTCGACTGAGCTATGCGAGAACTTCCTACATTTCTTTTTAGAAAAAATTACAACCACCCAGGCTCTCATTTCTCCTCCAACTCATGATCCACCCATCTCACCTCAATCTGATGCTGTATTTGACCATTTTGAACCAATCTCTCGGTCTTCTCTAGAGCAGGTCATGTGCAACCTGAAACCATCTGGTTCCCCCTATGATGTGGTCATCAAGATGGCGCCTTTGTTGACGGCACACTGTCTACCTCTCCTGACCTTTTTAATGTTGTTCGTGTTCTGCCTTTTTTTTTCATCGACGATGTATCCTCGCTTCTGGTCTATGATTGCTCAACTCTTCTAAGTATCCAAGACTCGCTAATCAAAGTACAGACTACTGGTAAATATGGACATTTTAAGCCACCACCACCACCCTTCCTGGCGTCCGTTCCGACCTATCTACGCCGCATCACCAGTACGTTGCTACGCAACAAGCGTTACAGAAGACGCGGAAGGAGAGCGGGAGTCCAGGTCAGATTCAAAAACTGCCTCTCCTCTCACAATACATCTGACTTACCTCCGGAATTCAGCATATTTGGTATTCACCGTTCCTTGGTTCATCGCCATCGCTGTCTCGTTTCTGTCAATCATGACGTCAGTGGTCAGTATCCATCTTGCCGCCCGGTGAAGACCCAGAAGCGAGGCTGCATTCAACAGAACATCCGCCCGCTCGCTCGAGCTATGGATGACGTAATTGGTTGTGCTCCAGTACGTGCAGCCCTTTTTAACGCCCGATCGATCACAAATAAAACTTTTATATTAAGTGATTTGATCTCCACTCATCGTCTGGATCTGTTTCTGATGACTGAAACAAGGTAGAAACCAGAGGACAACAGCGCCTTCTCCGAACTCCTCCCACCTGGCTGCTCCTACCTGAACACACCCCGAGGGTCCGGCCGAGGGGGTGGCCTCGCTGCTATGTTCAGTGATGCGTTCAAGTGCTGCTCGTTACCTCCTAAAACCTATAGCAGCTTTGAGATCATGTTGTTTGTGCTGGAATCTGCAAAACCTCTGTTGTGTGGGCTTATTTATCGCCCACCAAAATATAACAAGGACTACTTCAGTGAGTTCTCAGAACTTCTGGCTGAACTACTGTCAAAATTTGACAGTCTGCTTTTCTGTGGAGATTTCAACACCCATGTCTGCTGTCCAAATAATCAACCTGGATATGAGTTTCAGAACCTTCTGGACTCTTTTAACCTGTCGCAGTCTGTGTCAGGGTCCATACACAATTAGGGTCACACACTCGACTTAATTATCTCACGGCCTGCACATATCTGCTGTAGAGATTCTGGACCCCTGTATTTCAGACCACTTTCCCATCATATTTGAAATTTCCACCCCTCCTGCAGTAAAGGCTGTTCTCCCAGCACGTCTCTGACGCTCCATCACCCCATCCACTCCGTCAGTTCACTGATGCCTTTAAAAGCACTGACTTTTACTCTGCTGTCAGCCTGGACCTATCTCTACATCCAGAGGAATTCATTACCTCCTTCCATCACACCTGCACAACGATCCAGGACTCTCGTTCCTCTCAAACAGACTTCTTCAAAGATCAAACCACCTCCATGGCTCAACGAATCAACTCGGGCTCTTCAACAACGTTGCAGGAAAGCAGAGCGCAAATGGAGGATGGACCGACTTCATGTGTCCCAGGGAATACTGAGAGACTGTCTCTGGGAATATCAACATGCTGTTAAGCACGCCAAGTCACAGTACCTCTCCAATTTAATCTCCACCAGCTGCAACTGGCCGAGGATGCGATTTAGTACAATTCAGTCTGTCATCAATCCTTCTGTCAATGTTCTGAAAACTGCCACTCAGTCTACATGTGACGGCTTTCAGAGTTACTTTGTCAACAAAATTGACTCCATCAGGCAAAACATTGTCAGCCCATCAAACAATGTCCAATCATGTGCATCTGCAATAACCACCACTGTTTTTGACGAGTTCGACCTGGTTTCACTGCCTAACCTCATCAAGGTGGTTCACCAGATGAAACATACAAACTGTACTCTGGACATCATTCCCTCACAAATGTTCAAACAGTCCTTTGATGTAATTGGTCCTTGTCTTTTGTCATTCATTAACAGCTGTCTAATTTCAGGTTATGTGCCTTCTGCTTTTAAAAATGCTGTGGTCAGGCCTCTTTTCAAAAAAACCAGGCCTAGATCCTATAGCTCTCTCTAATTTCAGGTCAATTTCCCATCTGTCATTTTTATAGAAGGTCCTAGAAAATATTGTTTTTATTCAACTTCAATCTTTTCTAGAGCACAACAACTTGTTTGAAAAATGTCAGTCTGGCTTCAGATCCCATCACAACACTGAATCAGCACTGCTCAAAGTGCAGAATGACATTCTTTTGTCCCTGGATACAAAAAACCCCATTCTGCTGGTTATGTTAGACCTCTCAGCAGCTTTTGACACTGTCGACCATCAGGTACTGATCACCCGTTTGTCTCAGCAGGTTGGCCTCCATGGAGCTGTGCTTGAGTGGTTCAGATCATACCTAACAGGCAGAAAAATTTCTGTCATGATAGGTGATCTGTCCTCTTCATCAATCCCTCTGACCTCTGGCGTACCACAGGGATCCATTCTGGGGCCAGTTCTCTTTTCTCTTTACATGCTACCATTAGGGTCAATCAGTGCATGCCATAATCTGTCTTTTCATATGTATGCAGACGATCTACAAATCTATCTGCCGGTCACTCTCAATCCCTCACTCAATTCAAACACTATTGTCAACTGCTTAAATGACATTAAGCACTGGCTCTCTCAAAACTTTCTCCACCTAAACACAGATAAAACCGAATGCATTTTATTTGGTGCATCCAGTGACACCAGCAACATCCTTCCCAGTCCCAGTTTTGGTTTTCCCCTCCCCCACTTCAACCAGGTGGTCAGAAATCTTGGAGTGCAGCTTGACTCCAACTTAAAGCTAGATAAACACATCAGTTCTGTTGTCAAGACCAGCTTCTTTCAGCTCCGTCTGCTCTCTAAAGTGAAGGCACTCCTTAGCCGTAGTGATCTGGAGAAGGCCATCCATGCCTTTGTGAGCTCCAGACTTGATTACTGTAATGCTTTATACGTTGGAATTAATCAATCTTCCATCTCCCGTTTACAGCTTGTACAGAACTCTGCTGCCCGCTTTTTGACCAACACACAAAAATATGAAAACATCACTCTTGTCCTGTCCTCTTTACACTGGCTCCCGGTTCAGTTCAGGATACAGTTCAAGCTACTACTGTTTGTTTTTAAAGCTCTGAATGGACTTGCACCTATCTACATCTCAGAACTTGTGAAAGTCCATCAGCCCAGTAGAGCTTTACGATCTGCTAGTTAACACTTGCTGGAGGTGCCTCGCTCAAGGTACAAACAATTGGGAGACCGGTCCTTTTCTGTTGCTGGCCCAAAAGCCTGGAATGTTCTCCCCCTTGAACTGCGTGCCACCTCTGATCTGACTCTGTTCAAAACCAGACTGAAGACCCACTTGTTTAAAAAAAGCTTTCAATCTGTAACTTTTATTGCTTTTGGTATTTTAGTATGTAGCATTTTTATTTCCACTGCCTCCTTTTATTGCTGCTGTCCATCCATCCATTTTCGTCCGCTTATCCGGGGTCGGGTCGCGGGGGTAGCAGCCTAAGTAGGGAGGCCCAGACTTCCCTCTCCCCAGCCACTTGAAGCAGCTCCTCTGGGGGAATCCCAAGGCGTTACCAGGCCAGCCGAGAAACATAGTCCCTCCAGCGTGTCCTGGGTCTTCCTCTGGGTCTCCTCCCGGTGGGACATGCCCGGAACACCTCACCAGGTTAATTTATTGTTGCTGTTTTTATTTTTATTTTCACTGATTTATTGTACCTGTTTTTATATTTTCTGTCCTGTTAAGCACCTTGGTCAATGCAAGGCATTGTAGGAAGGTGCTATACAAATAAAGTTTATTATTATTATTATATGTGGTCCCCCCCTCGGCTACTAAAGGAGGTTTTTCTTACTCTAGGCCCCTCTATTCTTGCTATTGTAAATAGCAGTTTATCAACTGGTGTGGTGCCAAAAAACATTAAAACATGCTACTGTTCAACCTCTCCTGAAAAAAAAAAAACCTTGACCCTTCAGTAGTATCTAACTTCTAGCCTGTCTCCAGACTCCCATTTGTTTCTAAACTTCTAGAGAAAATAGTCGAGTCCCAGTTGAAGTGCTTCTTGGAGGACCATGCTATCCTTGAGTTATTCCATTCTGGCTTTAAACCTCTCCACAGCACTGAAACTGCCCTATTGGCGGTTTTTAATGACATCTTCTTATCCACAGACACTGGTGACTCTGAGCTGCTTGTCCTATTGGAGCTTACATCCACTTTTGACACCATTGACCATGAGATCCTCATTGCTAGGTTGGAGCAGTGGGTGGGCATCACAGGGTCAGCCCTCAATTGGTTCAGATCCTACCTCACTGACAGATCCTTTTGTGTTTCCATCAACAATTTTAGTTCTGCAGTGGTGGCACTTAAATGGGGGGTTCCGCAGGGGTCCATCCTGGGTCCTCTCCTATTCTCCTTATACCTGCTGCCACTTGGTGCTATTTTCCGGAAACACAACATACCTTTCCACTTCTACGCCGATGACTGTCAAATTTACTTCCTCCTAAGACACAATGGTACATGCTCTATTCAACCTCTGCTCGACTGCCTGGCTGACATCAGGGACTGGATGGCTTTAAATTTCTTAAGTTTCAATGAAAAGAAGTCTGAAGCCATGTTGTTCCTTCCCAATGACACAATCACAAACCACTGCATCAACTTTTCTGCTCTAGCCCTGTCTGAAAAACAAAGTCACAAATCTGAGAGTGATAATGGACCCTTCCATGAAACTCAACAGTCATGTAAATATGATCGTTAAATCCTGTATTTTCCAGCTGAGGTGACTGTCTAAGCTGAAGCCCATATTGTCCAAAAATAACCTGGAGACAATAATTCACGCATTTATTACATCTAGGCTTGATTACTGCAATTCACTCCTGTTTGGTATCAGTCAGACCACCATTGCACGATTACAACTGGTCCAGAATGTAGCAGCCCGATTTTTAACCAGTACAGCCAAAAGAGAGCACATTACACCAGTCTTGGCCTTCCTGCACCGGCTACCGGTTCATCTTCAAATCCAGTTCCTCACTGCACTCCGCCAGGCAAGTACCTTTTTATTTCTGTCTCTGTAGAGCAGACTTGACTGGTCGTGAAGGACTTTGCGAACACACAGCTACAATGAGTTTCTCTTCCATAGTACACGACTTCGCAGGTTTTTTCTGTGTCCCACAAACAATACGTCACATAGTTGCGCAATACCCGTCCCCTCGTTTCCGCGTCACATAGCTCCCCCCGACTCTCCCTGATTGGTTGACACACGAGTTGAACGGCGTTTGAACGTTTGAACGGCGAAATCATCAACATGTTCAAGGCGTGCTTTGGAGGCTGACGCGGGTTCACGTGCACGGAAAACGCTTTCCAGCACGCTCAACACGCACGTGACGACCCGACGCCAAGACGCGCCTGGAGGCGCGTCCCCCATTGACTTTGCATGTAAACTGGATGCTCCTGCAGTTGAAAAGCTGTTTGGTGTGGATGTACCATAAGCCTGACTGGACAAAAAATGTTGAAAACCAACTTTTTCTGAACTGGAACAAGAAATTCTAGCTGCAATATTAAAATGTGTCAGTTCATGGGATGTTAGGACAGGAGACAAGAGATTTCTCGACAAAACCATAATGCGAGTTCATCAAAGTGAAACCATACCGGATTGGTCGAGGCCCAGGTTAACAACGACCGCCACCGGTGCTGTTGACAAACAAGGTGCCGGCGGAAATTGTGCTACTGTTAGTCGAAGACCCCGAGGAGAGAAACGTGTCAGGAGACAGAGGGAAAAGAGGAAAGTGAAGAATCTAGGACTGAGGGTTGCAACTCTAAATGTGGGGACAATGACAGGCAAAGGTAGAGAGCTGGCTGACATGATGCAGAGAAGAAAGGTAGATGTTTTATGTGTCCAAGAGACCAAGTGGAAGGGCAGCAAGGCCCGCAGCATTGGAGCAGGGTTCAAACTGTTTTACCATGGTGTGGATAGAAAGAGAAATGGAGTAGGGGTGGTCCTGAAGGAGGAGTTGGCAAAGAATGTAGTAGAGGTGAAGAGAGTGTCAGATAGGGTGATGTGCCTGAAGGTAGAAGTAGAAGGTCTGATGCTAAACATAGTCAGTGGTTATGCTCCACAGGTTGGATGTGATAGACAGGAGAAAGATAAATTTTGGAAATAATTGGATGAAGTTATAGAGAGTATCCCCAGGGAGGAAAGAGTGGTGATTGGAGCAGACCTGAATGGACATGTTGGTGAAGGAAACAGAGGGGATGAGGAAGTGATGGGTAGGTTTGGTGTCAAGGAAAGAAACCAGGAAGGACAGATGGTGGTGGATTTTGCCAAGAGAATGGAAATGGCTATAGTCAATACCTATTTCCAAAAGAGGGAGGAACATAGAGTGACCTATAAGAGTGGAGGAAGGAGTACGCAGGTCGACTACATTCTGTGTAGAAGAGGAAACCTGAGGGAGATTGGAGACTGTAAGGTTGTGGCAGGGGAGAGCGTGGCCAGACAGCATCGGATGGTTGTGTGTAGAATGACTGTTGTTGTGAAGAAGAGAAAAAGAGTAAAATCAGAGAAGAAGACCAAATGGTGGAAGCTAAAGAAGGAAGAATGTTGTGAGAAATTCAGAGACGAGCTGTTAAAGGCTCTGGGTGGTAAGAAAGAGCTTCCAAGTGACTGGGCTACTACAGCAACAGTAATTAGAGAGACAGGTAGGAAGGTACTTGGTGTGTCATCTGGACAGAGAATGGATGATAAGGAAACCTGGTGGTGGAATAGTGAAGTGCAGGACGCCATTCAAAGAAAGAGATTAGCCAAGAAGAAATATGACAGTGAGAGGACTGAAGAGAGAAGACAGGAATATAAGGAGATGGGACGTAGAGCAAGGAGGGAAGTAGCTAAGGCAAAGCAGAGGGCGTACAATGAGTTGTATGGGAGACTGGACACTAAAGAGGGTGAGAAAGACTTGTACCGATTGGCAAGACAGAGGGATCAGGCTGGAAAGGATATGCAGCAGGTTAGGCTTATTAAAGATGGGAATGGTAATGTTCTAACAAGTGAGGAGAGTGTGATGGAAAAATGGAAGGATTACTCTGAGGAGCTAATGAAAGAAGAAAATGAAAGAGAAAGAAGAGTGGAGGTCATAGAAACTGTGGACCAGGAAGTGGGAAAGATTAGTGAGGGTGAACTCCGGAAAGCTCTGAAAAGAATGAAGAAGGGGAAGGCAGTAGGACCTGATGACATACCAGTGGAGGTTTGGAAATGTCTTGGAGAGATGGCAGTGAGGTTTTTGACTCAAATATTTAATGGAATATTTGAGGATAAGAAAATGCCTGAAGAATGGACAAAAGTGTGCTGGTGCCCATTTTTAAGAACAAGGGTGATGTACAGAGTTGTAGCAACTACAGAGGAATTAAGTTGATGAGCCACACAATGAAGATCTGGGAGAGAGTTGTGGAAGCAAGACTTAGACAAGAGGTGACTATCTGTGAGCAGCAGTATGGTTTCATGCCAAGAAAGAGCACCACAGATGCCATCTTTGCTTTGAGGATGTTGATAGAGAAGTACAGAGAGGGTCAGAAAGAACTCCATTGTGTGTTTGTGGATTTAGAAAAAGCATATGACAGGGTGCCAAGAGAGGAGGTGTGGTATTGCATGAGGAAATCTGGAGTGGCAGAAAAGTATGTTAGACTGGTACAGGACATGTATGAGGACAGCAGGACAGTGGTGAGATGTGCTGTAGGAGTGACAGATAGCTTCAAGGTGGAGGTGGGATTGCATCAAGGATCGGCTCTGAGCCCCTTCTTGTTTGCTCTGGTGATGGACCGACTAACAGATGAGGTCAGGCAGGAATCCCCATGGACTATGATGTTTGCAGATGACATTGTGATCTGTGGTGAGAACAGGGAACAGGTGGAAGAGAACTTGGAGAGGTGGAGGTATTCACTTGAAAGAAGAGGAATGAAAGTCAGCCGTAGTAAGACAGAGTACATGTGTGTGAATGAGAGGGAGGCCAGTGGAACAGTGAGGCTACAAGGAGCAGAGGTCACAAAGGTGCAGGACTTCAAGTACTTGGGGTCCACTGTCCAGGAAAATGGGAAATGTGGTAAAGAGGTGAAGAAGAGAGTCCAGGCAGGATGGAGTGGATGGAGAAAAGTTTCAGGAGTGATTTGTGACAAAAAGGTGTCAGCAAAGGTCAAAGGAAAAGTTTACAAGACAGTGGTGAGACCAGCTATGTTGTATGGTCTGGAGACAGTGTCATTGACAAAAAGACAGGAGAAAGAACTGGAAGTGGCAGAAATGAAGATGCTGAGGTTCTCCTTAGGAGTGACAAGGATGGATAAGATCAGGAATGAGATCATCAGAGGTACAGCACATGTTGAACAACTGGGAGATAAAGTTAGGGAGGCCAGACTGAGATGGTTTGGACATGTCCAGAGGAGGGACAGTGGGTATATTGGTAGAAGGATGTTAGAAATGCAGCTGCCAGGAAAAAGACAAAGAGGGAGGCCAAAGAGGAGATATATGGATGCATTTATAGAGGACATGAAGGTAGTTGGAGTGAGGACAGAGGATGCAGAGGACCAGAGTGAGGTGGAGGAGGATGACTCGATTTGGCGACCCCTGAAAGGGGAAAAACCGAAAGAAGAAGAAGAAGTTTCAACCAGAGTGGTATTCATTGCTTTTTTATATTTAATTTGATGATTCTGTTTTTTTCCCTCACTCAGTGGCTGTATAGAAAATTAATGTGCTTTGATATTTGTTATCAAAAACATAATCCACTGTACTGAATATGTTGGTGGGCAATTTTTTTAAAATAACTTCAATATATATTAGAAATAAAAAAGGAGGCATGTATTATAAAGTTTGGCAATTAAGACTACCGTAATCCTTTAAATCAGCAACAATTAAACACAGTGTGGCCTCACAACCCATTTCTTTATAGAACTGTTCATATGTGCTTCTAAAAACTCAATGCAAACTGATGTGTGTGAAAAACATTTTATTTTCTAAAATCTTCTTTCGGCTTTTCCCTTTTCAGGGGTCGCCACAGCGAGTCATCCTCCTCCACCTCACATTTTATTTTCTAAAATATGCTTTTTAATTTGCAGAATGATGTGAGTTATAATTTATTATCTAATGTACTTTCTCTTGTAGAAGTGTATGTGTATTTGATTTCCCCCTGGTTTTTCAGGTTTTAATAACCCTAATTGATGACTTGTCACGCCCTCTACATTGCAGGAGGAACAATTCATAACCTTAAATCTTTATGCAACTACCGGTGAACAATCTGCCGGCACTGAGTGGTGGAGGAAGCAATTCACTTTTTCACATCATGGACAAGAACGTTTTGGGTTTGCTCATTTTTCTTGGATGTATCCATGCAACTTCCTTACAAGGTAAAAATTCATGTCGAATATATTTACTGTTAAAAAAAAAAAGTATCACATAGATGCTATATGTTCTGCAGTAAAGATTTTATACTATACATGTTCTATTTTTTTTACATGCATTGGGGTTTGTCCAAAAACACAAAAGTTCCTGAAATATAGAAATTTGTACAATATTCTCAATTAAAAATTACTTCAAGAAAAAGTAACAAAAAAAAAGATTTTAGGAAATCACAGTGAATTACCTAAATGCATAAACAAAAAGAAATACATTTTAACATGTTCCTAAGCTGTCACTTCAAATTTACAAACAATAAGGGTAAAAAAATAATAATTAAAGTTGAAAGAAATGTGTCAGTTGGCTTAAAGTTGATTTATTTTACTATGGTTAACTTTCAAAGCAGCACTTCTTGCTGAAATGTGTTACCCTGAGGAAATGTGTGCAAGTGATGCCAAAGAAGAGCAAGCTCATAAGACAAACACACAACTTACTTGTACTATTTTGTTTAAAAAAGTTGTGTGTGTGTGTGTGTGTGTGTATGTGTATGTGTGTGTGTGTGTGTG
>JBBPBX010002034.1:72887-82890 GCA_038048925.1 Garcialebias charrua | reverse complement strand
AAAAATACCCAAGAGTTGTTTAAAGAATTAGAAACATTTGAAAGTTTACAAAATCCATTACTTATTCAGAAAAATTGATGCTGATATATGTACAGTATTTGTGTTGCAAAAAACAATGACTACAACTACAGCAACTACTACAAGCACTAGAGCCCCAACAACACCACAGCCACCAACAACTACAACTGCAGCCCCAACAACAACTACTACAACTGCAGCCCCAATGACAACTACTACAACTGCAGCCCCAATGACAACTACTACAACTGCAACCCCAATGACAACTACTACAACTGCAACCCCAACAACAACTACTACAACTGCAGCCCCAACGACAACTACTACAACTGCAACCCCAACAACAACTACTACAACTGCAGCCCCAATGACAACTACTACAACTGCAACCCCAACAACAACTACTACAACTGCAGCCCCAACGACAACTACTACAACTGCAACCCCAACAACAACTACTACAACTGCAGCCCCAAGACAACAACTACTACAACTGCAACCCCAACAACAACTACTACAACTGCAGCCCCAACAACAACTACTACAACTGCAGCCCCAACAACAACTACTACAACTGCAGCCCCAACAACAACTACTACAACTGCAACCCCAACAACAACTACTACAACTGCAACCCCAACAACAACTACTACAACTGCAACCCCAACAACAACTACTACAACTGCAACCCCAACAACAACTACTACAACTGCAACCCCAACAACAACTACTACAACTGCAACCCCAACAACAACTACTACAACTGCAACCCCAACAACAACTACTACAACTGCAACCCCAACAACAACTACTACAACTGCAACCCCAACAACAACTACTACAACTGCAACCCCAACAACAACTACTACAACTGCAACCCCAACAACAACTACTACAACTGCAACCCCAACAACAACTACTACAACTGCAACCCCAACAACAACTACTACAACTGCAACCCCAACAACAACTACTACAACTGCA
Source organism: Garcialebias charrua (assembly GCA_038048925.1). Classification (NCBI taxonomy): domain Eukaryota; kingdom Metazoa; phylum Chordata; class Actinopteri; order Cyprinodontiformes; family Rivulidae; genus Garcialebias; species Garcialebias charrua. Next base: position 81,888 of record JBBPBX010002034.1, on the reverse strand, counting down.
ACCCCAACAATAACTACTACAACTGCAGCCCCAATGACAACTACTACAACTGCAACCCCAACAACAACAGTTTCCTTTCTAGAAACGACATCATCTAAAGGTAAATGTTTTTTTTTTTTTTCATGCAAACTTTCCAGATGACCTGACTGAGAATCATTGGATTTGATACCTGGATGATTGAGCATGAACTTTGTTGTCTATTGGTTTGGTTTAGACAATGGGTAAAATCTAGCTCTTTTGAAATCATCTACAGTATATAATGCATTTTGTAATTGCTCCAGTTTAAAAATGTTTTGAAAACATAGTTGTCACAATTCTTCAAATTTCTCTTTTTTTTAACGCTTTTTCAATACCAAATATATTGTTTTTAACCCATGCAGGCTTGGAATATCTGGCACACCTCCAGATAAGAGTAAGATCTCTTGGAGAGGTCAGCAATGGAACTCTCATTGAGCTTATTAAACAGGTATGTAAAACTAAATGCACTCAAATCAAAGCTCTGTCCTTTTTCAGCTAGCTTTGATTACAATCTACTAGGGGTGCACCGATTGCAGTTTTTTGGCCGATCACAATCACCGATTTCTACAAAGTCTGACTTGCCGATTCCGATTTTGGCCGATACCGATTTTGTTTTATAAGCAACACTGTTTGTTGTAAGGTCACAATGCGCCTTCAAATTTCAATCTTATTTTGTTGAAAAACAGACCTTGAACAATATTCTAGAAACAATACAAACTTGTTATAACTGGTTACAAGGTAGAGCTCTGAAATATAAATGAAGTTCAGACAATTGTTAAAACAAAAACAAAAAATCTGTAAAATCAGTTTCTCATGCAAGCATTGGCCGATTTCCGATTTCCCAAAATTAAGGAAATCGGGGCCGATAAATCGGTGCACCCCTACAATCTACATAAAGAAAATAAGACATCTGTTGTTTTGTCTTCCCTTTTAGGTTTTCAGAGCCCAAATTCTAAATGGAACCACCCACACAATCGGTGTGCAAAGAATTCAAAGGCTGGCAGATAACAGATAGACACATGTGTGCACAGAGGTCATGCCTGAAAGTGATTTAAAGAAGTGTTGATGGTATTTTTTGAAGCCAGTTAATGGAATATTCAGTATTTTGTGTTTTGCACATTTTAAAAATTAACATTTAAAGTTACTGTCAACAACCAGTTATTTAACAAATCTTCTGCTCAAGAACCTAAATTTCTAGACTTACTCCTATATCCAACATTAAATATAGCAAAACAAAGCAAATACCTAAAGTACCTTTTTTTTGGTATTTCCCCACCAAAAAAACAAATAAAAAATTAATTTAATTTGAATATTTATAGCAACAGATACTCCGATCAAGATCCAGGGTATGTTCAAGATTTTAATTTTTTTTCTCATGCTTTGTTACTGAAGAAACAAATACCAAACCTGGCTACCAAGAAACTAGAGCACCGGTAGGTTTTGATGACACCTACTTTGCATAATACTATGAGGAAACTGGCAAGCCCATATTTCATTCCAAGACGATGAGAGGCTGTTTACCGGAGCAGGAGAGCCAATTCACAAAATGCACAATTAAATCTTTCATATTTTATTTCTGTTTGTTTTAGAGACAAATCAGATTCTTGTGACCAACACCAGGTGTGTTGTACAGAATGTATTGTGCTTTTAAACAGAAAACGCTGTGGTACAGACAGAAAAGTTAAATTACAGGACTCTCTTGTAAATGAGTCCTCGAGGCTCAATGAGATTAACCTGCCTAAACAAAGGTTGAATGCATGAAAAAAATTCAACACACTCTTAATTAGGTTCTAAACTTGACATTGTATTTCCTACACAGCCATGTAAAGTATTATTTTGCTTTGCACATTTATAATGCTTTTCATTAATTAGGGATGCTTTTTTCAAATAGGAAGTCGGTCCCAGCAGTTCTTCCTCTGATTTTATCCTCAAACGGTGTCCCTATTGAGTTTGTTGATTCCTATAAATATTTGGGTATCCTGGTCGATTCGCAACTCTCTTTTAAACTCCACGTGGAAAACCTAGTAAAGAAACTGAAAGTTAAACTGGGTTTCTTTTTCGGAAACAAATCATGTCTAACTCTGAATGCTAGGAAACGCCTTGTATCTGTGACTTTCCTTCCCTCCTTGACTACGTTGACATCATCTACATGAATGCTCCTACAAGCACCCTGCAGATGTTGGTTGCTGTCTATCATGGTGCACTAAGATTCATAAATGGCTGTGATTATCATACCCACCACTGCACCCTGTATTCACTGGTTAACTGGACATCATTAACCTCACTCAGACTCTTCCACTGGTACATCTTCATCTTTAAATCATTTCTTGGTCTGCTGCCTTCATACATCTCCTCCTACATGTCTCTGTGTGAGTGCAGTTACATCGTACGCTCTCAGGACATGATTACCTGCAGTGTTCCGTCAGTGAGAACTGAACTTGGATAAAGGGCCTTCTCCTACTCCGCTCCCATTTCCTGGAATATCTTACAAAAAGATCTGAAGCTCTAGACCTTGACCTCCCTAAATGGTTTTAAGAATCTGTTGGAATCCTGGCAAAAACCAATGCAGACATGTTCCTGTTTTTGATTTTCTACATCTACCTTATATTCTGTCTTTTTTGCTACTTTGATATCTTTGTTAATGTTGGCTTTTTTATTCTTATCCGCCCCAGAATTCGTTATTTGGTTCACTTTGGATCAGAAAGGAAAAACACGCTGAAAACACGACAAACACTCATAATTTAAAGTTCCAAAAAACCAGTTTAATTAATCATAAGTTTAAAAAAGAGTCACAGAATACATTTGTCCTATTCCTAAAAGTCATTACATTTGTTCAAAATAGAGCCAGGGAGACAGTGGGGAGAGAGGGTGGAAGGAAAGACATTTTATGTGTTTCAAGGAAGACCTCATACAACCTGATTAATTTGAATCCAGTTGTCTTCACCCCGGGGCCTTCTGCTTTCTCGCTGGAGGAGGATACCCATGTTTTTATACTCCTGCAGGATATTCCTGCCTTCCACCAATCACAGAGGATCCTCTTTGTCTCTCTGGTGGGGTGTTTTCCCTCCCCCTTAACTGATAGAGGAAATACCATTTGCTTTTTTTCAGTCTACAGAACCCTTTTTTTTGGTAAAAGAGTGAAGGATAATATTCATTCATTCAACCTTTATTTATACAGGCTGACCTTACACAGTTCTACTTTTAATCTGATTGAAAACTACTTCACAACTATTATATAATTAATGCACAAGTGCTTTATTAATTTTAAAACCCACTCAGTATCTTGCAAAGTAGAGGCAAAATGCTCTCTAAAACAATCATCAGAGTCAAGGTCATAAAAGAGTGTCAGATGTATAGGATCTGGAGGGGGAACATAGGGTCGCAGAGCATCAAGCCATGGCTTCCAAGACAAGTACGCAGAGTAGATGCCCAGTTGCTGTGTTGTTTCAGGGCGTAGCAAAGCCCAGTAGATGTCAGCGACCTCCTCCTGCGTTGGTTTAAGCAGACATTGTGAGGCTGGAGAGGAAGATGATTGTGAACAAGTCCAACAAGTCCCATTGGGCAGAGTGACTTTCAGCCCAGTTGGTTCACACAAAATGGTCGCCCCCATCTTTTTCAACAAGTCTCTACCCAGCAGGTTTACTGGTACATCCTTAGACAAAACAAAAGGATGAGTCAAAGACTGCGGTCCTGCTGTGATTAGGAGAGGTTCAGTTAAATGCAGTTTTTGTTGCACCCCAGAGAAGCCCACCACTGACACCGTGTCAGATGTGGCGTGTTCGGAAAAGTCCAGGTCATTCAACGTGGAGTATGTGGCACCTGTGTCCACCAAGAAGGACAAGTCCTTGTTCATGACTTTCATCCGTATCATAGGGTCTGCACCTCCCCCTATGGACTGGTTTCTCTGTGGGGTGTGTCATTGCTGGTATGAAGAGCTGGACCCTGAGTCTTGGGCCCACTCTCTTTGTAGAGCCGGGTGCTGGCCAGCTGGAGCCATCTGTGAGTTGGGAGCTGAGTGAAGGCGTCCTTCCCTCTGTGACTGTGCTTGTTTGTGAAAACAGTCACGGGCCCAATGCCCTGGCTTCAAACAAAAATGGCAGACGTCTTGTGCTCTGTTTCCCTGCAGGTTACCTCGGCTATAGCCCCTGCCCCGCGCTCTTCCTCCTCTCCTCCATTGCCCCCTGACCGGACCCTGAGATGAGTTATTATAATATGGCTGGGGTGCCGTGTGCTGCTGTGGGGTGGTAAACACACCTCCCTCCCCAGTAACCATCTGTTTGGCCTCTTTCTTTGATTGCACCACATCTCTAGCTTGCTTTAGTTGTAATTTCAGCAGCTGAGTTTGCATGTCTTTTAAATCAGCTGAACTTTTTACCTCCTCATCTGCTACTTCCTGCAGATGATGAATTAAGTGACGTTCCCATTTCTCTGCATCAGCAGTGGGAAGGTCAGGGTTTGCTTTTATTGCTTTACTGACAGCTGCTGGAACACCATCAAGGATAGCTTGTCTAAAGAAATATCTCTGTCCCGCACCTTGCCCGTGGCAGTGTGTTCTATCATGCCACTCTTGCTTACACTGATCTAAATAAACTGTGGGGTTCTGTCCAGGTTTCCAATGAAACTTAGGCACCCCTGAACCCTCCGGGAGTGGGTAAGCCTCCCTAAGGGCTCCTGCGAACCTATTTAAGTGATTTGTCATGGGTTCTGAGTCGAGAACTGTGCGATTCCAACCTGCTGCCCGTTCCAATTCATCCATCCTAGTGGAAGTGACACATCTCCCCAACAAAGCTCTCACATCCCCCACTGCCAATGTGATCCCTTTAGTGAGGCTGTCCACTGAGTTCAACCATTTGCTGGCCCCCTCTGTTAGGGGGGGCAATTTCTCCACCAAGGCCTGAATGTCTCCCAAAGCAAAAGGTTTGTACCTGACTTGTGTACCTGCTTGGAACAAGGGATAGCTGCTGCTGGAAAGAGGACAATTTTCAAACCCTTGCGTCTCCTCGTGCTCCATAAGACTAATGGGGTGTGATGTTACAGGAAGTGGTGTACTGGGTGTGGTGGTGTAGAGGGGAAGCGGTGTACTGGTGTTTTCCATCCGATTGGATGGAAGAGGAGGAGAGGTTATAACCTCTGAAGTGATCCGAAGAGGGCCTTCGGCCAAGGGGGGGTTCCTGGGCCTCGATGTGTTGTGGGGTGTCAGATTTAACATCCTGTCAGTTAATTCAGGCCTGTTTCCCCACCCAGGAGCGTCAGGAGGAACACATCCTTGCCCTGATGGGTGGTAAAACGACGCCTGTGACCTTGGGGGGGTTATTGGAGAGAAGGGAGGAGGGGTTATAGATATTGAGCTGACAGCTGCCTTTTGGGACCCATGTGTGTTCATAAAGTCTCTGAAGTCTGATGCACTCACTGATCCCACCTCACTCTTAGTAACCAGACTCTCTGATGTCATGGAATTCTCTTGCTCCAAGGTGGAGGGAGCTTCTTCTATCTTTACCACGCCCCCTTCTACATGATATATTGGGTACATGCTTTTTACCGATGGTGCTGGTGGGGTGCTGTTATAGGGTGGAGGCTCAAGACTTCCTGTTTTCTCACTCTTCTCCATAGTCAATAAATGTAACACTCCTTGTGCTATTAAAACCAGTTTAAACCACTCTTTGCAACTGCTGTCTGAAGCAGTCAACAATTTTCTATATTTCCCTTTTTGTAAAGCATTGGCCTCTTTCTTTTGCTTTTCAAACTCCTTTGTTTCTTTTCTACACTTTCTTATTTTTTCCCATATTAAACTCACCACGTTACTTTTGCCTGTTTTGTCAGTTAATTCCTCTAATTTTTTTAAGAGCTGTTTTTCCTGTTTTCTGTCTTGCACTGACATGGTTATTGCTTGAATTATGATCGTTTTTTGTTTTTCTATGGGTTTAAATAAGGTGCTTCCGCACCTCTGACTAAAATTCCCTTCCATCTCAGCTGTTATATTTTTGTCCATTCTCACAGTAAAACATGCACACTCCACATAGCTATTAATCTTTATTCTTACAGGAACCAGGACTCAGTGAATACACGGGTGCCTCCCACACTGGAAGGGTCGAGACAGACTGCACGTTCCTTATGGCAAGTCAGCCCGTCCGATTCTTTTCCCGTGTACCACTCCGGAACTCTTTTTTTTTCTTCCTCTTCCACACACACACACACGCTGGCCTTATAATTCAACAAGACTTACAACACTTAAGACTGACCAGCTCACGCTGGCCTTATAACTCACAGGAGAGACAACGGACAAACAGACCAGCCCAACAGGCACGCGGAGCTCTGACGCCAGAAACCTCAGCAATAAAAAAGAATTTATTTTTATTTTTTTTAGAACCTTTTGAGTGTAACATCAGATTGGTTTGACGTGTGTTGACTCCTCACAGTGCTCATACCCTCACTGGTTTAGAACATAAAAAAGATTTAGTATTCTGTGACTAATTTTATTCTATTTTTAACTGGTCCAAATTTTGGAACTCTTATCGGATTATTTTATCAGCGAAAGTCAGCGTGTTCATTTCAAAACTCTCACCCAGTCCCGCACTTGCTTATTTAATCTCTAATTATAAGTAAGTCTAAATTGTCACTGTTTTAAACTAGACACCACCTAGTAAGATTACAGTTGAACTTGGTCTCAGAGTTACAGGAAACGGCGGCGGATAAATTATTTATTTATCCTAAAACCCCTAATCCCTCTGTTCCAAAAGCCCGTCGGCTTTTTGGTAGGCGCGACCACTGCGTGTTTTTACCTGGGACTTGGGTATTATTATTTACTTCATGTATACGTATACTTGTCTTATTTCATTATCTTAATGAGTCCAACACACTGAGTTAAAATTTGCCTATTAATGTCCAATCACAGATTTCGTTTAAACAGGAATCTGCTTACCTTCTTTGTAGAAGTGACCGGTCAGTGATCAGTGCTCTGGACTCCTCTGCCCCTTCCTGTCCGCGCGTGCAACCATCTCGGTAGGACCTCCAATTGTTGGCTTTTATTCTTATCCGCCCCAGAATTCGTTATTTGGTTCACTTTGGATCAGAAAGGAAAAACACGCTGAAAACACGACAAACACTCATAATTTAAAGTTCCAAAAAACCAGTTTAATTAATCATAAGTTTAAAAAAGAGTCACAGAATACATTTGTCCTATTCCTAAAAGTCATTACATTTGTTCAAAATAGAGCCAGGGAGACAGTGGGGAGAGAGGGTGGAAGGAAAGACATTTTATGTGTTTCAAGGAAGACCTCATACAACCTGATTAATTTGAATCCAGTTGTCTTCACCCCGGGGCCTTCTGCTTTTTCGCTGGAGGAGGATACCCATGTTTTTATACTCCTGCAGGATATTTCCTGCCTTCCACCAATCACAGAGGCCCTCTTTGTCTCTCTGGTGGGGTATTTTCCCTCCCCCTTAACTGATAGAGGAAATACCATTTGCTTTTTTCAGTCTACAGAACCCTTTTTTTGGTAAAAGAGTGAAGGATAATATTCATTCATTCAACCTTTATTTATACAGGCTGACCTTACACAGTTCTACTTTTAATCTGATTGAAAACTACTTCACAACTATTATATAATTAATGCACAAGTGCTTTATGATCAAGGTATTAATTGTTTTACTACGTTTTATGCAATCATGTTCTCTGCGCCTTCAAGTGAACACAGTTTTCAGAGCTGGACACCTTTTTTCCAACTCACATGAGGCTGATGGGGGAAGTGTGGCTTAACACCCAGAACAAAGAGGCCAGTGTCTCCTTGCCAGTCACATAAATCTGTGAAGTCATAAAACTGACAGAAAGGCACCAAGCCCCCCTCTGCCACAAGCCACTCAAAGACCAGAAGAGACCCACTTTCAAGCATTCCTTCAGTACCACCTCACATGAGTAGGGGCCTACATGCTCACATCCTGTCTCCTCTCAGAAAACCTTTCCCATTCTATAAGAGAAACTTGATCATTTTGAACGCCGTGTAAAGACTCCTTCAAATTAAATGGAAACACAAAGATAACGTATTTTATTTTATAACAGTAGGAACGTAGATCGATCGGTAAATTGAGAGCTTTGCCTTTTGACTCAGCTCTCTCTTCACCACGACAGACCGGTACAGCGCCCGCTTCACTGCGGACGCTGCACCTATCCGCCTATCGATCTCACGCTCCAGTTTTCCCTCATTCGTGAACAAGACCCCGAGATACTTAAACTCCTCCACTTGGGGCAGGACCTCCTCCCCGACCTGGAGAAGGCATGCTACCCTTTTCCGGCTCAAGACCATGGCCTCGGATTTGGAGGAACTGATCCTCATCCCGGCCGCATCACATTCAGCTGCAAACCGCTCCAGCGAAAGCTGTAGATCACGAACTGATGAAGCCAATAGGACCACATCATCTGCAAAAAACAGAGAAGAGATTCTAAGGCCACCAAAACGGATCCTCTCAACACCTTGGCTGCGCCTAGAAATTCTGTCCATAAAAGTTATGAACAGAATCGGTGACAAAGGGCAACCTTGGCGGAGTCCAAATAAAAACTAGTCAAAAATATAAAAGCATTAATTTTGGCACAATCTGCGGCTTAAATAATATTTCATACAAATATAAACCTTTACCCATTTTAATAACAACTAATTAAGTCAAAAGGAAGCTGGCTTTTTATTTTTTTATAAACATGTCACCATAAGACATTCCTTATTGTAGCCTTAAAACAGACACACTGAAAAGATGCATCACAAAAAGTTTATTGTCATAGTTTGATTTAGCTTTTATCCACTTTAACAGCAGGGTTCTCCATCTGCGTTCCTGTGATGCTTTTGTTCTCCATGGGCAAGAAGAGTTGAACAAGGTGATGTGTAGGGAGTTTTGATCACATCATCCAACACCTTAAACAGAAAAACGTGGCTTTGTTATTATATATATATATATATATATATATATATATATATATATATATATATATATATAT
>JBBPBX010002034.1:41379-72563 GCA_038048925.1 Garcialebias charrua | reverse complement strand
ATATATATTAATATATATATATATATATATATATATATATATATATATATATATATATATATATATATATATATATATATATATATATATATATATATATATATATATATATATATATATATATATATATATATATATTATATATATATATATATATATATATATATATATATATATATATATATATATATATATATATATATATATATATATATATATATATATATATATATATATAGTGAACATGTAAACATGCAAAGTACAACAGTGGAAATATGAATGGTGTTTTTCAGAACGTATGTTTGAATAAACTTCTAAAATAAAACAGATAATTTAAAAAGGACTCATGTTTTTAGACTATAAATTAATGTTGAATGATTATTAGATAAATTAATTAATGTATTACCGTTTCAGTGCTCTGTAAAAGAGTTATCCCAATCAGCCACTAAAAGTTGCGGCTGAAAACCACACACCTGCTCACTTCCTGAACGTGAAACCTCTCATAAAAACAGCAGCAGCAGGAACAAAATAAGACCCTGCTGTTTCTTGTTGATCACTCAAAATAACTTCTGCTTCACGAACTGAAGACAAATCGCTAAAATATCAACTTTTAAATTGCTAAATTTGTCTGATGCATCTGCAATCTCCGCCATTGTTTTTCAATGTGCGTTCGAGCAGGAATCTGGAGGTTACGTCACAGATCACGTGTGCGGAAATATCCGGATTTACCGTGTAAAAAAACGGAGCGCAGTTTAAACTCTTTTTGAGAGGAATTTTCATTAATTTAACATTGTTTTTACAAAAACAATCATAGTTCAATGTTAATATATATATATGTTGTGCCATTTTATGCAAAGTTCAAAGATGATGTCAGGGGAGCTTTAAAGGTCATATGCAAATGGAAAATGTTCTTAACTTCCAGTATGGTTTTAAACAAACACTATCCACACTTAACATTGTAAAATATGTTTAGGAAATTATTGTTCAATGACACCACTTAAGAAAAAAAAAGTTTAATAGGAAAAGTAAGAAGTGAAAAATGTACGAAAATAAAAATACTGCATCCACCTAATGCTTTTTTTTTTCCAGTTGTCTCACGGCTTCATCCAGAAGAAGACACAGGATGTTCAATTCTGGTGACTCTTTTCTCTTGACTGTAAAAGAAGAAAAACATGGTTAATTCAGTGAGTCTAGATACTGTTTTTAAAATAACTGAACAAAGAACAGTGCTGCTACAGTTTGTTTTTCGGTAGAGCTTCTTGGAGCTAGTTAAACCAGCTCAACTGTTTTATAAATAATGAAAGTAATAAAATAACAATGGATACCGATGGACAATGGCTAGCTCTTAAACCAGTTTTTTTTTTCAAACTAACAGAACGTAATCACAAGATGTACATTTACAAACTGTAAGCTGTTGGAGTTATTTGAAATAAAATTCGATTTTTTATAGACGAGGCTAGTTTTTTTTTTCCCTTGTACTTAGTAGCAAATAGCAGCAAATAGCTCATAAACCACACCACAGTTTTTTTTTCAAACTAACAGAATTTAATCACAAGATGTACATTTACAAACTGTAAGCTGCTGGAGTTATTTGAAATAAAATTTGATTTTTTATAGACATAAATGTGTCGAGGCTAGCTTTGTTTTTTCTCTTTCATTTTTTAGCAAATAGCAGCAAATAGCTCATAAACCACACAGTAGTTTTTCTATTCAAACTAACAGAATGTAATCACAAGTTGTACATTCACAAACTGTAAGCTGTTGGAGTTATTTGAAATAAAATTAGATTTTTATAGACATAAATGTATCACGCTAGCTTCTTTTTTTTCTAGTACTTTGTAAAAAACAGCATCAATAGCTCATAAACCACACTGCCGATTTTTAAAAAACTTACAGAATGTAATCACAAGATGTTCATTTACAAACTGTAAGCTGTTGGAGTTACTGTATTTGAAATAAAATTCGATTTTTTATAGACATAAATGTGTCACGGCTAGCTTAGTTGATTTTCACTTTTATTTTTTAGCAAATAGCAGCAAATAGCTCATAAACCACATCGCAGTTTTTTTTTTCAAACTAACAGAATGTAATCACAAGATGTACATTTACAAACTGTAAGCTGTTGGAGTTATTTGAAATAAAATTCGATTTTTTAATAGACATAAATGTGTCGAGGCTAGCTTAGTTTTTTGTTTTCTCTTTAATTTTTTTAGCAAATAGCAGCAAATAGCTCATAAACCACAGCGTAGTTTTTTTAATTCAAACTAACAGAATGTAATCACAAGATGTACATTTACAAACTGTAAGCTGTTGGAGTTATTTGAAATAAAATTCGATTTTTATAGACATAAATGTGTCGCGCTAGCTTCTTTTTTTCCCCTAGTACTTTGTAACAAACAGCATCAAATAGCTCATAAACCACACTGCCGATTTTTAAAAAAACTTACAGAATGTTCACAAGATGTTCATTTACAAACTTTAAGCTGTTGGAGTTATTTGAAACAAAATTCAATTTTTTATAATTTATTTTCGTAGCGCACGCGACAGGTTTGGAAGAAGTCAAAGCGAATCAATTTAAATCCAGCAGATTTGACCATTACGTGGATTTATTATGGAACGGTTAAGCTCAAGAACCCTTGTGCTATAATGTCAGCTAAGAAATATATATTTTTAAGAGTTTATTTAGCTAAATTTAAAAGAAATAAAGCCGCCCCCACTTGCGCGTGTGCACATGGCGAACCTACTTTTTAAAATCCAGCTGATTTGACCACTACATGAATTTATTAAGGAAAAGTTCAGCTAAGACACATCTTTGCTATAATTTAAAAAAAAATGTTTTTACCGTGTTAATCTTGTTGTAAAGTCCTTCCGTGCTTGCTCGCTTCTGTGGCCGCCATTTTCAGCAAGGCTCCAGTCCACACAGACGCCTCCCCCGACCAATCAGTGACCGACAGTGTTTCTGACGTGACGGCGCGGCTCGGGTCGACCCTGCTTTGAAATGTTCCCAAAAATTATGGTGCGGCGCGGCTCTGAAGTCCAGTGGAAATGGCGTCACCACGCGTCTGGCACGCAAATATAGTATTACGCAATGACCGACCCGTGCCGACCGGTGGAAAAGGGTGTGGCTTCCTGTCTGTGAGGAGTTGACGGGGAACAGGACAGCCCACAGAAACCATCTTATCACCAGCAAACTGGTTGCTCCACTAAAGGAGTGTACTGTTAGTGGTGAAAACAAGTTTCCTTTGGACTCCTCAGACTGAGGAAGCCCTCTGGATAAGAGGGTGACAATTCTGTCCATGAAAAAGAAGTTGAGTTTATTGTCGTTTGCACCTCATGGTGGAACGAAATTATGTACACAGAGTCCCAGACAGTTATACGTGACCCAACAATAAAATGGAAAAGAAAAACAGTACAGTAATAAGGTCTAAGAAATGAACTAAGAAAAACAAACTAAATTCATTCAACCTTTATTTAGTCAGGTAAATCTCATTGAGCCTCGTGGACTCATTTACAAGAGCAACCTGCTACAAACTAAAAATATACACTGTTGTGAAATAAAAATATATTTGTCTTTGTGTTTTACATTTATTTTGAAGGAGTCTTTACACGGCGTTCAAAATTAGTTTCTCTTATAGAATGGTAAAGGTTTCCTGAGAGGAGACAGGATGTGAGCATGTAGGCCCCTACTCATGTGAGGTGGTACTGAAGGAATGCTTGAAAGTGGGTCTCTGAGTGGTTTATGGCAGAAGGGCTTGGGTGCCTCTCTGTCAGTTTTATGACTTCACAGATTTATGACTGGCAAGGAGACACTAGGCCTCTTTGTTCTGGGTGCTGTTAAAGCCACACTTCCCCCCCCCGTCAGCTCTCATGCGAGTTGGAAAATAAAGTTCTGCAGACTGAAAAAAGCAAATGGTATTTCCTGTCTTCTGGCAATAAAGGAGGGACAACAGTCTCTGAAACAAAACCCCCACAGAAGGGTATAAAAAGTCCCCATCCTCCAACAGCAAGGGAGAAGAAGTAAGCACACGGATCAGGTTGTATGTCTCCCTCTCTCCCCCTCTCTCCCCCCTCCTCCCTTCTTTTGTCTCCCTATCTCTCTCACTCACTCTCTGTCCACTTATTTTAATCAAATATAATGATTTTTTGAAATAGAACAAATGTATTCTGTGACTTTTAACTTATGATCAATTAAACTGGTTTGGAACTTTAAATGAGCGTCTGTCGTGTGTAAGTGTATCTCTCCTTCCTGTTCCAAAGTGAACCAAAAAACGAATTCTGGGACGGATAGAATCTTACGTCAACAATTGGAGGTTCCTACCGAGATGGTTGCACGCGCGGACAGGAAGGGGCAGAGGAGTCCAGAGCACTGATCAGTGACCGGTCACTCCAACAAAAAAAAGGTAAGCAGATTCCTGTTTAAACGAAATCTGTGATTGGAAATTTTATAGGCAAATTTTACTCAGTGTTTGGACTCCAGGGTTAATACGTGTAAAAAGAAAAAGAACGTTACAATTAAAAGTAGAATTATAAGTTTCCAGCCAAGACTCCAGATCCCAGAGTAAAAACACGCAGTGGTTGCGCACCCAGATGATCGACGGATCAATCTGGTTGAGGGGGAGTGGGGTTCTAGAATAAATATTCGCCGTCGCTCCTGAAACCCTAGACCAAGTTCAACTGTAATCTTGTTAGGTTTTGTGGCTAACTATAAAACAGTGTCAATTAAATCCACTTATAATTTGACTTTTGATAAGTGGAGGCGGGATCTGGTGAGGTGATGTATTTGTATATTACCATGCGTAAATACGTTATAATACATTAGGAATGAAGGTATTGAAAATTAAACCCACAAACAAATAAAATAAATAAAGTGTGGGACTGAGTGAAAAAAAAAAGAAAAAATTGAGGAAAACGCGCTGACTTTCGCTGATAAAATAATCTGATAGGAGTTCCTGGACCAGTTAAAAATAGAATAAAATTAGTCGCAGAATACTAAATCTTTTTTTATGTTCTAAAATAATGGTTTCCTGCCATGTGAGGAGTCAATGCCTGCCTCACCTGCGTGACTTGTCTCTGCTCTCCAAACTGCGTGTGGCTTTCTCTCTCTGCAGCGCTGTGCTGCTCTGGACCAGTGGCGGAGTTAGACTTTTATTGCTGGGGGGGCCGAGAGGGGGCCAAAACTATAAGTGGTCCACTTACTACGGCACAGTGGGAAAAATGGATTTATCCCAATTTTTTGGGGGGGGATTTGTAGACGCTATGAAATTTTGAAACATATTTTTCCCTTAAAATGATACAGGCTCTCAGTTTAAATTTTTGATCTGTGATCTAAATATTTTTAAGTTTAGAAACCAAGTGGTTTTCTAAACAGCTTTAGTGTTTGACTTTGTCCACACTCATAAAATACACAATGAAGTACCCAAAAAACATATATACTGTATATATATACCGGTAAACTTAAATGGTACATATCGCCCCTTGCTGCTTTGAGCATGTAACAGTCACAAGACCACATTGAAATAAGAAATATAAAATATGATAAAAATACATTTCTGTGTTTATTTTATTTCTATTCAAGACACTATGATAAGAATGACTATATATTTAATATAGGCGGATAGAGTACAGTATCTCTGTGTACAATTCTGGTTGGTGGTGTGTCTCGTGATTTTTTTCAATGAAAACACTGTGCCTTGGCTCCAAAAAGGTTGAAAAATACTGGTTCAATGAAAATAAACAGTTTAAGTTAATTAGAATGATTTTAAAAAAAATATATATATATATAAAAAAAAAATAGCTAAACAAGAGCATGGTTTTGCTAAATTAGGCTGAAAAGTTGGATTAAAAATGTAGAATTAGCTGAAAAAGCTGAAACAGGCTATATACAGAAATTATTAAGTAAGATACCTTGATATCACAATATTTTTTGCCTCAATAAAAGCACGGTCCTACTTGTTATTTATTTAATTGTTCCATACATATCTTTTAAAAATGGGAGTTGAAACTGCATATTTCTTGGTGCATTTGTGTGTACAACTGGACCAGTGCTCTGTTTTTATTTTTTTTATTTCATAGACGTTTTAATAAGATATAACACCCTGCGGACTGTTGCTCGCTGCTCTCAGAGCCTCTCAGCTTCTGAGCAGAGAGGAGCATGAGCCGCGCGGCTTCTCTCGTCTTCTCCCTGGCTCCCCGTTCTGCGGTGACCCCTGGAGTTCTGGTCGTAGACTCAGGGCTCGGTTCTGTCCAGAGAGCACGGGGCACGCGTGCTCAGAGCTCTGCTGTGCGGCTACCTTCTGAACTCCCGACCCACGGGGAGAGAAAAAGAGAGGGGCAGATATTCCCGGAGCTTTTGCTAAAAATCTGCTATAAATCATGAAATCATGAAATAACACATTTAGTGTTATTTCTCTACCATATAAATAAACGCTCCTGTATTATTTTTAAATAAACAAGTAAATAATGGCGATGCAATTTGAAAACATGGTGAGTCATGGACTTTAAAGAATTCAAAAATGGAAGGAGGAAAATAATGATTACTGTATTTTTAGCCTGTATGACATATTTATGGATTGCTTTTTCTTCTTAAACTTGTCACAAGCTATCTGAAGATTAAATATGAAACAAACATTGAGGCGCTGAAGTTAGAACAGTTTTATTTAGATACAGCAGTTAATAGAGTAATAAACGAATTCTCCACCTCTTCAGGAGTTGGTGCTGGGTTCCTGAAACACAAAAATAAACGTTACATTAAAACGGGTTACACTTCTCCATTTTAACAGGACGAGATCATTTTCTACAGCGTGAATGTGGGTGAAATGAAAGAATAGAACTTCAGCTCAGCGCTGAACGAGGGTCTGGTTTTAACCAGGCTAGAAGGCCTCAGGATTGTACGGTTTTTTGAATAAACAAATAAAATATTTGCGGACAGTTCGAGACAAATTAATTAGGGCCGAATGAACCGTCACAGCTGGAAGGATTGATCAAAAAAGATTATGACATTCTATCTCAATAATTTTAGGTTATAACACTTAGATAAACGGAAAAGTAAGAAAATTGCAGTGGACCTCCCGTTAGCATAGCATATGCCTAACAGCGGACATTTTATAACTTTGTAACGGTAGACGGCTCACATCGGATTCGCTAACAAAGCGTACAGTGGCGCGTCGTGTAGATAAACAATATCGACTTTAAATAATCCAAATTTAGTTTTTGTAGACGAACTTAGCAGCTAACAGCAAAGCTAACGAGCCATAGGTCCGACGTGGTTTACGAGATGTAGTCTTATAATTTGTGTATAGGCTGTGAGGATGTAGAACCGAACGCATCATACTTGTATTTCCCAATATAAGAAGCAGAGAAAGTGGATTACCAATTTGGAAGACGTACTTTTGTGAATAGATCCAGTGAATGTCCACGTCGTCTTGTGAGCGTCGACCCGAAGAGCAGGGTTGCCAGATCGCTAGACAAAAGAAGCGATCAGCTCCTTCAAAACAAGCACAACTAAGCGACTCAATGTCCACGAGAAGCGAAAATAAAAACCCGCCACAAGCGGCTGATCAAATTTGAAAGCGGCTCCAGGGAAAACAAGCCCAATGCCGCTGGAAATAAGCGGATTTGGCAACTATGGGGACGCAAAAGACACAGTTGTTTCGTGTATAGCCTGAGCAGGGTTGCCAGGTGAGAAATGTAGGATTATCGTACACCCATCATAAACAAAATAAGTATGCTCGATAGTCACTCTATTGTTGAATACTGTAGCGTTTAACAGGCACTCACAGCTTTGTGGCGTCAGTACTGGGGGGAACCATAGACATTAATACGCATTATTGTCTGGTGGTAATTAATGAGCTCAACAGAAAGTCTTCTGTCACATTTAGAAAAGCAGGATTAGCTGGAATTCCAAGACGCCTTCAGGGTTAAAAAAAAAAACTCCGACAGACAGTTGCGACAGGCTGATGAAAACCGATCACAACTACACGTTTACAGAATGGCGAAATTATTGTATTTTTGGCCTTTGTCGGGATTATTGATCGTACAGAGGGCAAAATTATCGTACAAATACGAAAATTATCGTACAGCTGGCAACATTGAGCCTGAGTATAATGGAGACCCCTGATGGACGAAAAAAGGTACTGCAGACAGGAGCATAATAATTTCTAGAAAAACCAAAAACAGGTCGGAGTTACTTTATTTTTTAATTTAGTCATCCAGTTGGGTTATTCGTTCTGAAACATTTAATAAAAGTAAAGGGATGCAGGTACAGAGTTTAATAACTGTTTGGAGTCAGATGAATAAAAGAAGAGGACAAATTGGGGTTTGAAGAATAAATAATAATAATAATAATAGTAATGAATTCAATTAATAACGCACTTTTCATTAATGGAAATCTCAAAGTGCTAAGGAGGGAGTAGCCCTCACAGACAGGTCTTAAATGAATACATATTTATAGATGTGGAAAATGGATTTAAAATTCATTCATTTCTAAATGTTGATGCACTTTTAACATGCAGGAAAGGGTTTTAACAGAACTGTTTTTTTGTATGTCCAGAAGCCCAGATTTTTTTTTTTAGATTTCTCTACATGGATTATGGAGCATGTATCAGGGTATTTAACTGTAGTGATATAGGCCTCTGTCTTGACCTTCAAGTACACCTCTCCACATCTCTCTGAAACTCTAAGTGTTACGCCTTCTTGAAGCCCTCAAGGAGACAAATTGACAATTATATATTTTAACAATTATTATGAATTAATGGACACTAATTAATCAGATTGAACTTTCTCTTTAATGTGTGTTAATTCAGATTTGATCTACAGTATATTTTTGTCATTTTTAATGATGATCTGTTACTTGCATGACTGCGACATTCTGCTGGTTTTATTTCTGCAAAAGCAAGCAGGCTCTGTCTCTAAGGCAGAAGTCAGGGTAAGAGCTGTTCTCTGCCTTCTCTTGTTTTGTCTTCAAGCTAGACGCAACAGGACAGGCCATCTGGCCGATTCGGTAAACAGTTTTCCTGTCTCCGTCAAGAGACTTTCTGCCTATGAGATGAAAATCCATCTCTTATTTTGTTAAAACCAGCCAATAGTTATTAAGAAGGTGGGGAGACCCCACCTCCCCCATATAATGGGCACTTCCTATTTGGAAGTTAGAGTTTTGGAGGAGAACGAACGGTCAACCTGTCTCTCCTCTCTGAAAGCTGGAGACGTCCCGGTCAGGTGTCAACGACCCACGTCTCAGCGGGGATCATAGTAAAGCCTTACTTTGATCCATTCACTCTCCTTTCTGAAGAATTTGTTTTCTAAAGTTTTATTTTGAAAGTTCAACCAGTGCGATTGGAGTCTGTTCCTGCCGGTGAACGCGTGCTCCCGCTCGTCTGACCCAGTCATACACGCACGAAGTCATCTGGACGCTCACTGGACCACACAGTCCGTTAGTGTCCACAAACTTCTCAGTCCTCACCTCGCAAGACGTCTCGTCACCAGGTAAAGAGGCTTGTTTGTATGCTGCACGTGTGAGGAGCCCAGCTAAGATCCGTATGGGAAAGCTTGCCACCCTGGTTGTTTTCAAAATAATTAACTTCCGTTAACTTAGCTTCCATTCATCTCCTTCCTCCTATTTCTTATTTTTCATAAGTAAGTAGCGTGTAGTGGCCTACGCCAGCAAGACTATGGCAGGCCCCGAGTTGAAATTCTCGGACTGTGAGAAAGCTTTACTGACCACGGTGTGGGCAGTAAGACATTTCTCCAGCTACATTGGGGGACAGAAGATCATTGTTGAAACACACCACCAGCCGGTGACTTTCCTGAACAGCCAACGCATCAGAGATGGCGTGGTTACCAACTCACGTGTTGCGACGTGGCTCATGGCGCTTCAGAGTTTTGACCTAGACATCCGCTATGGTCAAAATAAGAAGTCACATTTGGGCACTGACTTGGCTATCTGCCAGGAATGCACAAACGATGTGCCTGCCACCCAGCCGCCTGCTAGGGAAAGGCCCTTGGTGACGGAGGATCCAAATCACCACTTCTTTGATGATAATATCTGTAAAGGTATGACGACATTGTACGTGGATGGATCTGCATTCCGCAACGACAACATCTGCAGGGCAGGTGTTGGAGGGGTGCTCCTCCGTGACCTTCAGCCAAGCACTTTCAGTTACAGCTTAGGCCCTCAGACTTCTCAGTACGCTGAGATTGCGGGCGTCCTAATAGCTCTCCAGTTGGCTGTGGAACATTCCATCAAGACACTAGTCATCTGTACTGACTCGAACTATGCTCGGTTGAGCTTCGCCTGTCATCTCGCTGTGTGGAAACGTAACGGTTTTCTCACAAGCGACAGGAAGGCGGTCAAACACAAAGAGCTCTTCATGGCGTGTGATCACTTGGTGACGTTACACGACATGCAGGTGTACTGGAAAAAAGTTCCAGGACATTCAAGAGTCCCGGGCGATGACAAGTACTATAATGACATTGCGGATTCTCTGGCCAAAGAAGGTGCCGACAAAGGTCAGCTGTGGTCCTTTGACCCCTCCTGGTTGGTCAAGACTTTGCCAATACATCCTCCTGTCGAGGTTATGGCGGTCACACGTGCGCAGGCCGCAGCCAAACCTGCCGACAACGCAGTCTCGGTACGGCCTGCACTGACTGACACAGACATCGTCCGGCTGCAGAAGTTGGACCCTGCTATCAAGTCCATGTTGCTGTATCTGGCTGACCCTGACAATAATACTCTGTCCAAAGACGAGCTGGATTCTGATCCTGACCTCAGGGTGCTCTATCATCTGCGCTCGCAGCTGAAACTGATCAAAGGCATCCTAACTTTTGCCCATGGACCAGCATCCTCACCAGTGTTCGTGGTTCCCCATGGCCACAGGGGGGTGATGTTAGTTCATGCCCATGATCTCCCGTCCGCAGGACACAAAGGAGAGAAAGCCACGCTGACGGCATTGAAACAAATTGCCTACTGGCCTGGTATGAAAAAGGATGTCAAGGACTACATTGACGGGTGCTTGATTTGCGCCCAGTTTCAGCCTACCAGACCACTCCACAGAGCACCACTGCAAAGCAGAGGCATTTCATTTCCATGGTCTGACATCCAGTTTGACTGGGTGGGGCCACTCACTAAGAGCTCTAGAGGTAACAAATATTTCCTCACGGTAACCTGTGCATTTACCAAATGGGTAGAATGCCTACCAGCTCCTAATGACACAGCACAAACTACTGCTATTTTGCTAGTGAATCATGTATTCTCCAGGTTTGGACTTCCCCTTAGGGTGAACTCAGACCAAGGTACACACTTCACAGGTGAAGTGATGAAAGAACTGTGGAAGACGCTTGGCGTCAAAGCTGATTTCCATATTGGCTACCACCCACAATCTTCAGGACAAGTAGAGAGAGCAAACAGAACGGTGGTGAGTATTTTGAAGAAATACGTAGCCGCAAACCACAAGGACTGGGACGTGAAACTCCCTTTAGTCCTGATGGCCATTAGGGCCACTCCACACACATCAACCGGCGTCTCTCCCTTCGAGATGATGACTGGTCGACAAATGACTCTCCCTCTACACCTGTTGTACCAACCAGGTGACGCCACCATGGCGACGGCCTACACCACTCAACAATACATGAAAGACTTGAATGTACACCTCCGAGACACTTTTGCTTTTGCCCAGCAAAACCTGGAAAGGTCTGCTGAGGGACGCAAAGCGTACTATGACCAGAAGGCTTCCCATGATGAACTCCAAGTGGGAGACAGAGTCTTGTACTATACTTTCGCCCCCACAGCCGGGAAAGGAGGGTCCGGGACCGGTACTCTCGCCCGCAAACTAATGCCCAGGTGGACGGGACCTCATTTGATAACAGACAAAGTGTCATCAGTTGTCTACGGAATCAGAATCAGCAAAGGTCGCAAACGGCCAATTGTTAAATGGGTACATCGAAATCAAATCAAACCTTTTCAGGCGCTCAGTGACTCCGCAAACGACAAAGATCTCGCAAACTCACAGACTTCATGGGAAAATAAGGTCGTCCAAACACAGGTTAGTAAATAAACTAATCGGTTTAGGCTGTATTTCTCGTGTGTGATACA
Source organism: Garcialebias charrua (assembly GCA_038048925.1). Lineage (NCBI taxonomy): Eukaryota > Metazoa > Chordata > Actinopteri > Cyprinodontiformes > Rivulidae > Garcialebias > Garcialebias charrua. The sequence continues at coordinate 60,478 of JBBPBX010002034.1, read as the reverse complement.
TTGGAATCTGACGACCAGAGTGAGTTTGTTGTAGTGAAACGTTGTTTTTAGTTGCTTAATTGCTACTTTTGTGTTATTGAAGTTGTTATTGTTTTCTGAACACTCCCAGCCAAAAGAGGTTTTGATTGTTGATAAGTTGAAGACTTAAATGGATTTTAACTATGCCAACATGCTGTTCATTTTGTTAAAGATCTCAATCTTTGAAGAGTCATAGTAGATTAATACTACTTAAGGTACTATAATCTACACTGATCTCCCAATCATTTAGGTAGAACCGATTCGATCGTTTCTATTCTAGATCTATTCATTTTGATGAGTCTCGCCATAGACTTCAAAATTTATAGGGATACCAAATCTTGCGTCGTTCGTCTAAAAGACAACAGACATTTAGACCAAACTAGTTTCATTTTTTTATTTTAGTTTAACCTAAACTAAATAATGAATGGAGGAATAGTTTGAATGAAGAGGCCTTCGTTACAGAAGCCCTCCACATTTCTATAGGTATAGATCCCTATTTCTGATTTTTACAGCATTGATCCACCCCTTAATTGGTAATTGTAGCTGATCTAATCCATGATAGCTTACATACCAGGTGCATATAGGTAAGGCTTAATGTAGAATCCCAATCATAAGCCCACCTAAAACCACATAATTGCATGACACATTGAACCAGGGTGGCACCGACTGGAAGCCATCCAGCCTGCAACCTTCGATGTGGGGACCTGCTGATCCAACGTTGGTCTTCAACCTTCATCCAAGGCCCGCCTCCTCTGCTTCAATTGAGGGATCCCCTCTACATGCTGATTAAAACTATTCTTGCTGATGAAATCAATAACCCCCATCGTTGTGGATTTACCGTTGTGGATTATAAGACTTTGTTTTCCAAGGGATCACAGACTCAGTTCTCCATGGGTTAACAGACTATGTTTTCCAAAGGATTAAAAGCTTGCCGCAATGGGATTACCTACGAACAGTATGGAATTTCCAAAAACATTATGGGAGTATAATTTTGAACTTTTTGATTTTTCTTTTTCCACTTGCTGGATTACATAGAGGTCAGAGACATTCGGTGGTATCCTTTCGTGTTGGAACTCATCCCCAAGGACAGGCGATGACTTCCAAAAAGGGGGACTGTAGTGATATAGGCCTCTGTCTTGACCTTCAAGTACACCTCTCCACATCTCTCTGAAACTCTAAGTGTTACACCTTCTTGAAGCCCTCAAGGAGACAAATTGACACTTATATATTTTAACAATTATTATGAATTAATGGACACTAATTAATCAGATTGAACTTTCTCTTTAATGTGTGTTAATTCAGAATTGATCTACAGTATATTTTTGTCATTTTTAATGATGATCTGTTACTTGCATGACTGCGACATTCTGCTGGTTTTATTTCTGCAAAAGCAAGCAGGCTCTGTCTCTAAGGCAGAAGTCAGGGTAAGAGCTGTTCTCTGCCTTCTCTTGTTTTGTCTTCAAGCTAGACGCAACAGGACAGGCCATCTGGCCGATTCGGTAAACAGTTTTCCTGTCTCCGTCAAGAGACTTTCTGCCTATGAGATGAAAATCCATCTCTTATTTTGTTAAAACCAGCCAATAGTTATTAAGAAGGTGGGGAGACCCCACCTCCCCCATATAATGGGCACTTCCTATTTGGAAGTTAGTTTTTGGAAGACAACTAACTGACAACTGGTTGCTCTCCTTTGGGAAAAGCTGGAGACGCCCGGTCATTGTGCCAACTCGACCCACGTCTCAGCTGAGAGTCACGGCAAAGCCTTGCTGTGCCTCAACACTCATTTCTGAAAGAGTTTGTTTTCTGAAGTTTATTGTGAAAGTGCAGCCAGTAGCTGGCTCTGCTCCTGCCGGGAGAAGCGGTTCTTCTCACTAGTCTGAATCAGCTCACACGCGCGGAGGTCATCTGGGCGTGAACTGGACAACACAGTCCGTTAGTGTCCACAAACCTCAACTCTTATCTCCAAGACGTATCGTCAACAGGTAACGAGGCGTTGATTGTGTCCTGAACGTGTGGGAAGCCCAGCTGAACCGTATTGGAGGGTGCCACTCTGGTTGTTTCAAATAATTAATTTCAGTTAACTTAGCTTTCATCTTCTTCCTCCTTAAACTCCTCCTTATGTTTATTTTCATCATGGTAAACTTTAAGTAATGTGCCAACAGAAAGGTCCAACTGTCTGTTTGTTTTAATTTGAATTCTTGTCAACGTAGTTATTAAATCAGAGCTAATATCGATACAAATGTTTATGTAATTTTTGTGATAGTTTCAATAAAAGGTCTATTTTTTGGTAGACCAACATAAATTGAAGTCTAAGCGTGAAATTACATTTCTGGCTAATCACCTCGTTAGATTTGTTGATTTAATCTGAAAAAGTTGAGACCCCGTGAATTGGTGTCAAGTTTGTGCAGATTAAACTCTGCTCAGACTGGCGCATCTAAAGATATAGGTAAGTCAGTAAACTGACTAATAACTCCTATATTGTTACATAACAAAACAGTTTGTTGAATAAATGTTTTAAAACGTGCAATCACTGATCAGTTCTTTAATATGTAATGCACTTAAATGTTAAACTGAGTACAAATGTAAAAGGACAATTAATTTAATGTTAATATTTTTATAATTTCTTTATTCTTTGCACTAATATAAAGACAAAAGTGGACTTTTGGAATGAGTATTCTGGTCTGACCCCCTTGAGATCAGATTAAGCTGTATGCGGCCCCTAGATCAAAATGAGTTTGACACCCCTGGATTAATAGTTATATACCTGGAACAACAGGCCAAAATGAAAGAGCCCACATTTTACTTTGAATAAATGAGCCACTGAGCTTAATAATTTCAAATTGACAATTTAGGAGGGCATGAAAATACACACGATACATAAATAAATCCAACAAGAAGGCAGATCTAGAAGGCTCAAGGAATTGGCTAATTATCATAGACTGTATACTAGCAAGGGGGTCTTAGGAAATAGTAAATTATATTTTCTAAAATAAAAGTAGGCTGCAGTATTTTTTGATTTCAGGGTAAATTGATTATTTCACTTTTAAGTAAACTAATGTTTTGGATCTGTTGTGCAGATCAGATTAAAAGATGCCTCCGTCGAAGGTTCCACAATAAAGATTGTTAACAGAAAATTAATTGGTAACACTTTATAATAACTACACCTTATTTAGCCTTATTTAAGCATTAATAAACATTTAATTAACATTGAAAACATCATTAATTAAGGATGATTCACACTTAATACACTATTAATTAACACACTTATTTAAATGCGTACTAATTGTTAAATAATGTTTGAATTCACTATCTATTAATCCTGCAATGCATCATTAATTAAGGCAGTTGCTAGTAGTTACTTAAGTGTATTTGTGAACCCTTCTAAAGTGAAGACTATTCATGCTTTATTGAGGTTTTGTTAATGTTTAATAAATCCTAAATAGCCACAAGTTATTTTTCACTTGGGGAAATCAGACAAAATGAATTCACTATCTATTAATCCTGCAATGCATCATTAATTAAGGCAGTTGCTAGTAGTTACTTAAGTGTATTTGTGAACCCTTCTAAAGTGAAGACTATTCATTCTTTATTAAGGTTTTGTTCATGTTGAATAAATCCTAAATAGCCAGAAGTTATTTTTCACTTGTGGAAATCAGACAAAAATCAAAGCAGGAGACGTTGAATACCAAAAACAGGTTTGTATTGACATTTTCTAAAAGTCAATAAAACATAAATCTGTCAGTTAGATGTTCCCACCGCTAGTTAGAACGACTCCGTCACGTTTTGCAAAATAAAGAAACCGAGTAGGACTCGCTGCAGAAGAAGCCTGCAGTTTAACAAAACCGAACTACGTCCACATCGTGATGTCGTCTGCTTTCTCTTCGCTTGTGAAACTTTGTTCAGTCACATTCTGACGGTCATGAGCACTCGTTTGACTCGTTTTGAAGCGAAAAGAACGCGCTTTGGAGACTAGCTTAGCTTTTAGCCTGCTATCGCTAACGCCTGCTGTTGGAGTGAGCGCTGCGTAACAACGACGTCACCACGCACGTTTTGTGTCACAGCTTTTTCTGTCCGGGCGGGTTGTTGAAGCAGCCGTTTCAACACGAACAGAAAAAGAAAAACGTCAGTGAAACGTTGTAAAATCCTATCATTTGATTTGTGACCAAAATGTTTTGCACAACCTTTCTTTGACACAATTTTTGCCACTTTAGTGACTGTTATGAAATAAAAAATATATTTGTCTTAAGGGGTTTTTCACATGGTGTTCAGATGATCAGTTTTTCTTGTAGAGTGGTGAGAATTTGCTGAGGGGACACAGGATGTGAGCATGTCTGGTTCTGAAGAAGTGCTCACTTTGGATCTGATTGGTTTGGGAAGAGACTTTTGGCGCCTCTCTGTCTGTCAGTTTTATGACTTTAAGATATATGACTCTGTAAGGAAGTCACTGGAAGTCTCCTTGTTCTGTGTGGCTCTTCAGCCACCCTTCCCCCTCGTTAGCTCTCGTATGAGCTGGAAAAAGCAGAAACTTCTTCTTGTTGGTGGAAGAGCAGGCAACGCCCTACAAAAGAATAAAAGCAATGGGTTTTTCCTCCTCCGTCAGTCAATGCAAGGAGCCGGCCATGGGAAAAGCAGCCCACCAAGGTCGTATGCGGGGTCTCCCTGTCCCTCTTTTTCCCCCTCTCTCCCTCCCTTCTCCCTTCTCTCTCTCTCTCTCTCTCACTGTCCACGTCTTTTAAAACAAATGTAATGGCTATTAGAAAATAGAACAAATGTATTCTGTGACTTTTTAAACTTATAATTAAACTGGTTTTTGGAACTTTAAATGAGCGTCTGTCGTGTGTAAGTGTATCTCTCCTTCCTGTTCTAAAGTGAACCAAAAAACGAATTCTGGGACGGATAGAATCTTACGTCAACAATTGGAGGTTCCTACCGAGTTGGTTGCACGCGCGGACAGGAAGGGGCAGAGGAGTCCAGAGCACTGATCAGTGACCGGTCACTCCAACAAAAAAAAAGGTAAGCAGATTCCTGTTTAAACGAAATCTGTGATTGGAAATTTTATAGGCAAATTTTACTCAGTGTTTGGACTCCAGGGTTAATACGTGTAAAAAGAAAAAGAACGTTACAATTAAAAGTAGAATTGTAAGTTTCCAGCCAAGACTCCAGATCCCAGAGTAAAAACACGCAGTGGTCGAGCTAACCAAAAGCCGACGGGCTTTTGGAACAGAGGGAAAGGGGTTTTAGGATAAATAAATAATTTATCCGCCGCCGTTTCCTGTAACTCTGAGACCGAGTTCACTGTTAATCTCGTTAGGTTTGTGGCTAACTATAAAAACAGTGTCAATTAAATCCACTTATAATTTGACTTTTGATAAGTGGAGGCGGGATCTGGTGAGGTGATGTATTTGTATATTACCATGAGTAAATACATTATAATACATTAGGAATGAAGGCATTGAAAAAATTTAAACCCACAAACAAATAAAATAAATAAAGTGTGGGACTGAGTGAAGAAAAAAATTAAACCCACAAACAAATAAAATAAATAAAGTGTGGGACTGAGTGAAAAAAAAAAAGAATTGAGGAAAACGCGCTGACTTTCGCTGATAAAATAATCTGATAAGAGTTCCTGGACCAGATAAAAATAGAATAGAATTAGTCACAGAATACTAAATCCTTTTTTATGTTCTAAAATAATGGTTTCCTGCCATGTCACGTCAGCTTGCCTGTCTCACCTGGGTGGCTTGTCTCTGCTCTCCAAACTGCGCGTGGCTCTCTTTGTCTTTCTCTCTTTGCAGCGCTGTGCTGCTCTGGACCAGTGGCGGAGCTAGACTTTTATTGCTGGGGGGGCCGAGAGGGGACCAAAGCTATAAGTGGTCCACTTACTACAGCACAGTGGGAAAAATGGTTTTATCCCAATTTTTTTGGGGGGGGGATTTGAAGACGCTATGAAATTTTGAAACAACATATTTTTTCCTTTATAATGATACAGGCTCTCAGTTTAAATTTTTGATCTGTGATCTAAATATTTTTAAGTTTAGAAACCAAGTGGTTTTCTAAACAGCTTTAGTGTTTGACTTTGTCCACACTCATAAAATACACAATGAAGTACCCAAAGAAAAAAATATATATATATACCGGTAAACTTAAATGGTACATATCGCCCCTTGCTGCTTTGAGCATGTAACAGTCACAAGACCACATTGAAATAAGAAATATAAAATATGATAAAAATACATTTCTGTTCATTTTATTTCTATTCAAGACACTATGATAAGAATGACTATATATTTAATATAGGCGGATAGAGGACAGTATCTAAATTCTGGTTGGTGGTGTGCCTCGTGATTTTTTCAGTGAAAACACAGTGTGCCTTGGCTCCAAAAAGGTTGAAAAACACTGGCCAAATGAAAATAAACAGTTTAATTAGAATGATTTAAAAAAAAAAATAGCTAAACAAGAGCATGGTTTTGCTAAATTAGGCTGAAAAGTTGGATTAAAAAATGTAGAATTAGCTGAAACAGGCTATATACAGAAATTATTACGTTAAATACCTTTGATACCATCACATTTTCTTCATGTCTCAATAAAAGCACTGTCCTGCTTGTTATTTAAATCTAACCCAAGAGAAAAAGTTATTTAATTGTTCCCATATACTGTATATATATCTTTAAAAGAAAAAAATATTTAAGTAAACTTGAAAAGAAAAGTTTAATTAAAAGGACTCAGCACTGAGATATACACAGAAAAAATGGGAGTTAAAACTGCATATTTCTTGGTGCATTTGTGTGTACAACTGGATCAGTGCTCTGTCTTTATTTTTTATTTATTATATAGACGTTTTAATAAGATATAACACCGTTGCGACTGTTGCTCGCTGCTCTCAAAGCCTCTGCTCAGAGGAGCGAGAGCCGCGCGTCTTCTCCCTGGCTCCCCGTTCTGCTGTGTTACCTTTGAAGTTCTTTCTGTTGACCCAGGGCTCGGTTCTGTTCCAGCTTTGTTGCGTGAAGCACTGGGAGCACGCGCGCTCAGAGCTCTGCCTTTCTGAACTCCCGACCCACGGGGAGAGAAAAAAGAGAGGGGCAGATCTTCCCGGAGCTTCTGCTAAAATATGTTATAAATCATGAAATAACACATTTAGCGTTATTTCTCTACAATATAAATAAACGCTCCTGCATTGTTTTTTAAATAAACAAATAAATATTAATGGCGATGCAATTTGAAAACATGGTGGGTCATGGACGAATTCAAGAACAGAGGGAGGAAAATAATGATTACTGTATTTTTAGCCTGTATGACATATTTATGGATTGTTTTTTCTTCTTAAACTTTTCACAAGTTATCTGAGGATTACAATATGAAACAAACATCGAGGCGCTGAGATTAGAATAAAGTTTTATTTAGATACAGCAGTTTAATAGAGTAAAAAAAAAAAACGTAGTCCACCTCCTCATGGTGCTGGGTTCCTGAAACACAAAAATAAACGTTACATTAAAACGGGTTACACTTCTCCATTTTAATAGGACTAGATCATTTTCTACAGCGTGAATGTGGGTGAAATGAAAAATTAGAACTTCAGCTCTGGACGAGGGTCTGGTTTTAACCAGGCTAGAAGGCCTCAGGATTGGTAACAGTTTTTTGAATAAACAAATAAAATATTTGCGGATAGTTCGAGATAAATTAAATAGGGCCGAATGAACCGTCACAGTTTGAAGGATTGATCAAAAGGGATTATGACATTCTATCTCAATAATTTTAGGTTATAACACTTAGACAAACGGGAAAGTTGGAAAAATTGCAGTGAACCTCCCGTTAGCATAGCATAGGCTGCCTAACAGCGGACATTTTACAACTTTGTAACGGTAGACAGCTCACATCGGATTCGCTAACAAAGCGTACAGTGGCGCGTCGTGTAGATAAACAATATCGACTTTAAATAATCCAAAGTTAGTTTTTGTAGACGAACTTAGCAGCTAACAGCAAAGCTAACGAGCCACGTTTGACGTGGTTCACGAGACGTCGTCTTATAATTTGTGTATAGGACGTGAGGCATACTTGCATTTTCCAATATAAGAAGCAGAGAAAGTGGATTACCAATTTGGAAGACGTACTTTTGTGAATAGTTCCAGTGAATGTCCACGTCTTGTGAGCGGACGCAAAAGACAGTCGTTTCCTGTACAGCCTGAGCAGGGTTGCCAGGTGAGAAATGTAGGATTATCGTACACCCATTATAAACAAAATAATAAGTACTGTACTGTAGCGTCTAACAGGCACTCACAGCTTTGTGGCGTCAGTACTGGGGGAACCATAGACATTAATACGCATTATTGTCTGGGGGCAACTAAATGAGCTCAACAGAAAGTCTTCTGTCACATTTAGAAAAGCAGGATTAGCTGGAATTCCAAGACGCCTTCAGGGTTAAAAAAAAAAAACTCCGACAGACAGTTGCGACAGGCTGATGAAAACCGATCACAACTACACGTTTACAGAATGGCGAAATTATTGTATTTTTGGCCTTTGTCGGGATTATTGATCGTACAGAGGGCAAAATTATCGTACAAATACGAAAATTATCGTACAGCTGGCAACATTGAGCCTGAGTATAATGGAGACCCCTGATGGACGAAAAAAGGTACTGCAGACAGGAGCATAATAATTTCTAGAAAAAACCAAAAACAGGTCGGAGTCACTTTATTTTTTAATTTAGTCATCCAGTTGGGTTATTCGTTCTGAAACATTTAATAAAAGTAAAGGGATGCAGGTACAGAGTTTAATAACTGTTTGGAGTCAGATGAATAAAAGAAGAGGACAGATTGGGGTTTGAAGAATAAATAATAATAATAATAATAGTAATGAATTCAATTTATAACGCACTTTTCATTAATGGAAATCTCAAAGTGCTAAGGAGGGAGTAGCCCTCACAGACAGGTCTTAAATGAATACATATTTATAGATGTGGAAAATGGATTTAAAATTCATTCATTTCTAAATTTTGATGCACTTTTAACATGCAGGAAAGGGTTTTAACAGAACTGTTTTTTTGTATGTCCAGAAGCTCAGATTTAGCTTTTTTAGATTTCTCTACATGGATTATGGAGCATGCATCAGGGTATTTAACAAAACAGTTTGTTGAATAAATGTTTTAAAACGTGCAATCACTGATCATTTCTTTAATATGTAATGCACTTAAATGTTAAACTGAGTAAAAATGTAAAAGGACAATTAATTTAATGTTAATATTTTTATAATTTCTTTATTCTTTGCACTAATACAAAGACAAAAGTGGACTTTTGGAATGAGTATTCTGGTCTGACCCCCTTGAGATCAGATTAAGCTGTATGCGGCCCCCAGATCAAAATGAGTTTGACACCCCTAGACTAATAGTTATATACCTGGAACAACAGGCCAAAATGAACTAGCCCATATTTTTACTTTGAATAAATGAGCCACTGAGTTTAACAATTTCAAATTAATAACTTAGGAGGGCAGATCTTAGAAGGCTCAAGGAATTTGCTAATTATCATAGACTGTATACTAGCAAGGGGGTCTTGGAAGACCGTACATTGTACGTTCTGAAATAAAAGTAGGCTACAGTATTTTTTGATTTCAGGGTAAAATTGATTATTTCACTTTTAGGTAAACTAATGTTTTGGATCTGTTGTGCAGATCAGATTAAAAGATGCCTCTGTCGAAGGATCTATAATAAAGCTGGTTAACAGAAAATTAATTTGATTTTGGTCTGTTAATGATTTAAAAATAAAAAAATAAAAATAAAAATTATTTAATTCTTTAAATAGCCTCATTGAACAGTGTTGATGGAACGGCAAGAGTGAGTCTATGAATCCCACCTCATCTATACAGAACACATAATGGTAAATATGCATTAAGATAGGCCTCTGTCAAAACACATGCAGCATCTGACTTTTGAATCTCAGCTACTGTGGTTATTGATCAGATCGGATCAGATTTAATATGAAGGTGTGTCCAGAAACTGAAGAACAAACTCATATGCAACCTTGCTCAAAGAACTTTGAGGGGCATACGCAAGGAACGACTGAAAACAACAAAGGCACCGAAAGAACAAAAGACTGTCCACAAAAACTTTCAGCCGAGCAGAGGCAAAGACTTTCTCAAAGAACTGTCAAAACATGGTCATCAGACACAAATGGCCAGGATATACGGTCCGGATTTGGGGGTCCGGACGAGAATCAGAACCCAGTGAACGTCTCACTGGGGGCTGGAACAAGAGAAAGCTGAACACGTTCTCCAAACAGACAAGAGAACAAATGGTCCTGAAGTCACTCACACCAGCAAAGGCCGCACCCCATATTGATCTGTGAGGATCTGTCGTTGATCTTAGCAGCCGGGATCAAAACTACAGTTGCTATGATAAATTTTTAATGAAACACATAGGCACATTTGGGCCTGCCAGCGCAGGCTTCATGATTTTTAGTTATACTATACTCAGGTGGACCTGACGACTTGCTTCTTCTGGTTTCTGTAACTCTGTGGTGAAGCTGAAGGGGAGCAAGGGAAATGATCCCAGCTCCTGAACCCAAAACGAGTCAACTTTTATATTTTTGTTTTTGCAGCTGTCCTTGGCGGAGTGCATGTTGGGAATCTGATGTGTCATAAGGGGTACATTTTGGTAAATGATTATAATTTTAAAGAAAATGAGATGATATCGTAGATCACAGTTAGCTATATGGTTGTGAAAACCAAATTAGAGGTGGCAATAGGCTGAGGTTTAGGAAACATCTGACACTAGTGCTTAGGTTAAAGGATGGTAAATTTAGACACAATTTCCAATTTATTGCCCAAATAACTTTGGCATAATTGAAACAAGGTAAAGTTTTGTTTCAAAAGGGGGTTAAGGGGCTGACAGATGTTTCTAAAAATAGAGAGGTTGAAATTGGTCCCTAGAAATAACTAGATTGTAAATGTTTCCTAGAAACAACAAGGTTGACAAATGTTCCTAGAAATTAACTAAAAGATGGTAAATACATTTTAGTATACAAAGAATAATAAGGATAACCGATAAATTGGCGTTATAAACAAAGTTCACTTGCGTTGATATTGAGGCGGCATCGTTCTTGAACGTTTGATTTTCTTTAATCATGGCATGGGGGAAGGAGTATTGATGCAAGCATATTTCAAATGAGCAATTAACAACACTGTTTTTTTCCCCCTCTGTGAAATGTGTGTGAAGCAGGAGGGGGACGCCCCTTGGAAATGATTCCTGCCTGCAGGCTCGAACCATTCAAACCTGAAGTGGACCTGATCAGAGGATGTTTAGAAATATGATGGTTCTGTAAAATTATAGCAATTGACTTGACTAGACGACATGTGACTTATTGACTCAGGAAAAAGGTGTACAATGTTTTGTGAATTATGCTCTGCCGCCGCTTGCTATGTTATTTTTTAATTATGCTCTGCCGCCGCTTGTGATGTTATTGTTATGTGTGTAATTTCTGCTATAAGCTGAGCGAAAAGGTACAGTATTTTTTGTAAGTATGAACCGCCTTAAAACTACTCATAATTAACCCTAATGAAGATTAAGCCTCTTCCAAACCAACTAACATGCATGATTCATTCTTTGTACTACAGATTTATAATTGATTGGGTGTTGTTTGTTGTGGCACATTCTGTTCGTGATAGGTGGTTCCTGGAAATGCTCCAGCTGAGGGAGTTTTCTCAACGGAGTCCCGGGGAGGCAAGACCAGACAGCCCTGGTCAAGTACGGACCCGTGTGGGGTCGCTGAACGCACACCACAGGCAGTGCGTGTCAATGCCAGGGGATCCACACGGTTCAGTGTGCTCCAGCCCGTGAACCAGGAAGGAGCTAAAAGATTGGGCTGGACGACAAGAAGAGGTCGCATTCGAACTCTCGTGCCTTGATAGACGAAAGTAGCCGGGTATAGTTGCGTGCGGGGCCCAGAAGGACTCTGTTTTATGGGGCCGCTCGGTGCTGGAATATGCACACATAGAACAGACACCTAGAACGATAAAAACACTACATATTAGAGTCTCACATTACACGAAGAAAACTCGGGGACATAGGAGGATTCAATATCCCCGAGCACCCAAGGGGAATGCCCCTGAGTACGTGTAAAAAGTATACTAATGTTTCTGTGATGATGATATAAATCTTGTGTTCTTTCTCTATTTTTGTGTGTTCAAGAGAGATATACTGCCTTGCTGCTGGAGGAGGAAACTGGGAAACTTAAGGTTTATAATTCTGCAATATCTTGAAGCGCTTACTATTATTATCGTTCATAGTTTGCATATATTTCCTTATATTCTACAATTTGCATATTAATAAATTCATTCGGGTCTGGACGACCCACTGGACAATTGGCTGGTAAAGATCTTCGGTCCCCGGAAACAGGTGTTTGTATCTATAATGGTATCATTGGCTATTTTCTTAGGCATACTCATAACTTGCGGGTGCTGCTGCATGCCTTCGTTTCTACAGTGACACCCCCAAGAATAAGGTGGATATATGCGCTTAGCTGCGTTATTAGGTGTGATTTTATTTCTTTTGGGATGGACCTCAGATAAATGAGGTCCAAAGGGGGATTGTTATGAAATAAAAAATATATTTGTCTTAAGGGGTTTTTCACATGGTGTTCAGATGATCAGTTTTTCTTGTAGAGTGGTGAGAATTTGCTGAGGGGACACAGGATGTGAGCATGTCTGGTTCTGAAGAAGTGCTCACTTTGGATCTGATTGGTTTGGGAAGAGACTTTTGGCGCCTCTCTGTCTGTCAGTTTTATGACTTTAAGATATATGACTCTGTAAGGAAGTCACTGGAAGTCTCCTTGTTCTGTGTGGCTCTTCAGCCACCCTTCCCCCTCGTTAGCTCTCGTATGAGCTGGAAAAAGCAGAAACTTCTTCTTGTTGGTGGAAGAGCAGGCAACGCCCTACAAAAGAATAAAAGCAATGGGTTTTTCCTCCTCCGTCAGTCAATGCAAGGAGCCGGCCATGGGAAAAGCAGCCCACCAAGGTCGTATGCGGGGTCTCCCTGTCCCTCTTTTTCCCCCTCTCTCCCTCCCTTCTCCCTTCTCTCTCTCTCTCTCTCTCTCTCTCACTGTCCACGTCTTTTAAAACAAATGTAATGGCTATTAGAAAATAGAACAAATGTATTCTGTGACTTTTTAAACTTATAATTAAACTGGTTTTTGGAACTTTAAATGAGCGTCTGTCGTGTGTAAGTGTATCTCTCCTTCCTGTTCTAAAGTGAACCAAAAAACGAATTCTGGGACGGATAGAATCTTACGTCAACATGACCTGCTACAGATTGAGTGTTTCGCTGCGTAACAACAACGTCATCACGCACGTTTTGTGTCACAGCTTTTTCTGTCCGGGCGGGTTGTTGAAGCAGCCGTTTCAACACGAACAGAAAAAGAAAAACGTCAGTGAAACGTTGTAAAATCCTATCATTTGATTTGTGACCAAAATGTTTTGCACTACTTTTCTTTGACACAATTTTTGCCACTTTAGTGACCTGCTACAGGTTGAGTGTTTCATCATGACCCAGGTTGGGTAAACATTTTAGATTTCCACAAGTGAAAAATAACTATTTAGGATTTATTCAACATTAACAAAACCTTAATAAAGAATGAATAGTCTTCACTTTAGAAGGGTTCACAAATACACTTAAGTAACTACTAGCAACTGCCTTAATTAATGATGCATTGCAGGATTAATAGATAGTGAATTCAAACATTATTTAACAATTAGGACGCATTTAATACATGTGGTGAAAGTACATTAATTTGTGCATTTACAAATATAGATAGCATAGTTAATTCATGAGTTATTAAGCATGAATAAACATTGAGTACGTAGGTTTTGGAACTCATTATTCTTTATGCATAAAGCGTTAATAAGTGTGTTAATTAATAGTGTATTAAGTGTGAATCATCCTTAATTAATGATGTTTGCAATGTTAATTAAATGTTTATTAATGCTTAAATAAGGCTAAATAAGGTGTAGTTATTATAAAGTGTTACCAATTAATTTGATCCTGGTCTGTTAATTATTTTTTTATTTTTTTATTTTTAATTTTTTAAATAGCCTCATTGAACAATGTTGATGGGACAAGAGTGAGTCTTATGAATCCCACCTCATCTATACAGAACACATAATGGTAAATATGCATTAGGATAGGCCTCTGTCAAAACACATGCAGCATCTGACTTTTGAATCTCAGCTACTGTGGTTATTGATCAGATCGGATCAGATTTAATATGAAGGTGTGTCCAGAAACTGACTCACTGTGACTTCACTGGGAAGAACAACAACATGGCTGGATTCATATGCAACCTTGCTCAAGAACTTTGAGGGGCATACGCAAGAAACGACTGAAAACAACAAAGGCACAGAAAGAACAAAAGACTGTCCACAAAAACTTTCAGCCGAGCAGAGGCAAAGACTTTCTCAAAGAACTGTCAAAACATGGTCATCAGACACAAATGGCCAGGATATACGGTCCGGATTTGGGGGGTCCGGACGAGAATCAGAACCCAGTGAACGTCTCACTGGGGGCTGGAACAAGAGAAAGCTGAACACGTTCTCCAAACAGACAAGAGAACAAATGGTCCTGAAGTCACTCACACCAGCAAAGGCCGCACCCCATATTGATCTGTGAGGATCTGTCGTTGATCTTAGTAGCCGGGATCAAAACTACAGTTGCTATGATAAATTTTTAATGAAACACATAGGCACATTTGGGCCTGCCAGCGCAGGCTTCATGATTTTTAGTTATACTGTGCTCAGGTGGATCTGACGACTTGCTTCTTCTGGTTCCTGTAACTCTGTGGTGAAGCTGAAGGGGAGCAAGGGAAATGATCCTAGCTCCTGACCCCAAAACAGTCAACTTTTATATTTTTGTTTTTGCAGCTGTCCTTGGCGGAGTGCATGTTGGGAATCTGATGTGTCACAAGGGGTACATTTTGGTAAATGATTATAATTTTTTTTTTAAATGAGATGATATCGTAGATTATAGTTAGCTATATGGTTGTGAAAACCAAATTAGAGGTGGCAATAGGCTGAGGTTTAGGAAACATCTGACACTAGTGCTAAGGTTAAAGGATGGTAAAATTAGACACAATTTCCAATTTATTAACCAAATAACTTTGGCATAATTGAAACAAGGTAGAGTTTTGTTTCAAAAGGGGGTTAAGAGGTTGACAGATGTTTCTAAAAATAGAGAGGTTGGAATTGGTCCCTAGAAATAACTAATTAGAAATAACTAGATTGTAAATGTTTCCTAGAAACAACAAGGTTGACAAATGTTCCTAGAAATAACTAATTAACTAAAAGATGGTAAATACATTTTAGTATACAAAGAATAATTAAGGATAACTGATAAATTGGCGTTATAAACAAAGTTCACTTGCGTTGATATTGAGGCGGCATCGGTCTTGAACGTTTTTTAATCATGTCATGGAGGAAGGAGTATTGATGCAAGTATATTTCAAATGAGCAATTAACAACACTGTTTTTTTTTCCCCTCTGTGAAAGTGTGTGAAGCAGGAGGGGGATGCCCCTTGGAAGTGTTTCCTGGCCTGCAGGCTTGAACCATTCAAGCCTGAAGTGGACCTGATCAGAGGATGTTTAGAAATATGATGGTTCTGTAGAATTATAGCAATTGACTTGACTAGACGACATGTGACTTATTGACTCAGGAAAAAGGTGTATAGAACCACGGGTGTACAATGGTTTGTGAATTATGCTCTGCCGCCGCTTGTTATGTTATTTTTTTAATTATGCTCTGCCGCCGCTTGTGATGTTATTGTTATGTGTGTAATTTCTGCTATAAGCTGAGTGAAAAGGTATAGTATTTTTTGTAAGTATGAACCGCCTTAAAACTACTCATAATTAACCCTAATGAAGATTAAGTCTCTTCCAAACCCAACTAACATGCATGATTCATTCATTGTACTACTGGTTTATAATTGATTGGGTGTTGTTTGCTGTGGCACATTCTGTTCGTGATAGGTGGTTCCTAGAAATGCTCCAGCTGAGGGAGTTTTCTCAACGGAGTCCCGGGGAGGCAAGACCAGAACAGCCCTGGTCAGGAAGGACCCGTGGGGGGTCGCTGAACGCACACCCCAGGCAGTGCGTGTCAATGCCAGGGGATCCACACGGTTCAGTGTGCTCCAGCCCGTGAACCAGGAAGGAGCTAAAGGATTAGGCTAGACAACAAGAGGAGCTCGCGTTCGAACTCTTGTGCCTTGATAGACCAAAGTAGCCGAGTAAAGTTGAGTGCGGGCCAGGAAGGACTCTGTTTAATGGGGCCACTCGGTGCTAGGAATATGCACACATAGAACCAGTGCTTTAAGTGGGCCGGAACTCACCGGTACCCAGTTCAGACACTTCTAAAATTTAACCCTGAGAGTACCGGGACTTTTTTTAAGCGTAAGGTGCGTTCCGGAACTTATTTTCGTCTTCTCCACTTGAAAGACCTGTGGCAGATTACAGTAGAATGCATCATTTCCCCCGACTGGATTTCAAGAAAGAGTAATGCATCTTCACGACAATAAAACATCTTTGGTGGAGCGCGTCATTTGGCCAATCACAACCTCAGGATAGACAGGGGGAGGAGACGACAGCGAACTCTGTAAAAAAACAAAAACAAACTTTGCAGCGCGACAGAGCGCGAGGGAAGCGGAAGTAACTCCTCCAACGTGTGGGTAAAGTTAATATTTTTATACATGCAGTGGAGTGTAACCATTGTTTAGTAAAATGGCATGTTGTGTTACAAATAAAACTAAATAAAAATTAACAAAATAACAGTCAATTGCACCCCTAAAGCCACTGTGATAAAGTATCACATTAATTTAATTATCTTAGCCACAGGAGTGAGTTTAAAAACAGGATGATGTCTATATGAACTAGTTAAATGAGGTGTCTCTAAAATATCCTGATTCATGATCAATAATAATTTCAACAATTTTTTAATCTGTCCACAGGACCTGACTTTATTTTGTTAGATGTCTCTAAAATAGTTAGTGAATCATGTTTACATGTAGGTAAACATAGATGTTTAACAACTTGTTAAAATACACAAGAATGCAGGAAATGGCATCTACTTTATTCAAAATTTCTGGCAAAACATCTTCACCAGCATATTTAAGAAACTAGTTTTTACTGTTAGTAAGTAAGTTTTATTTATATAGCACATTTCACAGACATGAGAGTCACATAGTGCTTTACAAAAGGAAAAATAAAATCATAAAATCACAGAAGTACTATACAAAAAGGTAAAACATAACTCTAAAATCAATGTACAAAATTAACCAAAAGCCTGTCTGAAGAGATAAGTCATAAGTTTTTAAATGCATCTGTTGACTCGGAGCAGCGCATTGTTAGCAAAATGTTCTGCTGTATTTGACTTGCTGCTGTTGTTGGTTGTTAATTTTTTGGTTGACACAATCTTTCCTATTTATGTTCTCATTAAATTAGGTTAGTAAATGACTTTTACTTGAAGCATGTTAAAAAATTACAAAATCTTTCGGGGGGGGGGGTTGGCGCAACGTTTGTCACCTTTTTCATCCCTTCTGAGTTTGCAGGTATGCATATTATTATGACATTAGGGAGGGTACCGGCACTTATTTTTTTCCACTTAAAGCACTGCATAGAACAGACACCTAGAACGATAAAAACACTACATATTAGAGTCTCACATTACACGAAGAAAACTCGGGAACATAGGAGGACATCCCCGAGCACCCAAGGGGAATGCCCCTGAGTACGTGTAATAAGTATATTAATGTTTCTGTGATGGTGATATAAATCTGGTGTTCTTTCTCTATTTTTGTGTGTTCAAGGGAGACAACTGCCTTGCTGCTGGAGGATGAATTTGGGAACTCAAGGTTCATAATTCTGCAATATCCTAAGCGCTTACTATTAATATCGTTCATAGTTTGCATATATTTCCTTATATTCTACAATTTGCATATTAATAAATTCATTCGGGTCTGGAGGACCCACTGGACAATTGGCTGATAAAGATCTTCGGTCACTGGAAACAGGTGTTTGTATCTATAATGGTATCATTGGCTATTTTCTTAGGCATACTTATAACTTGCGGGTGCTGCTACGTGCATTGGTTAAGGTCTTTGACGGTTAGACTTATCACGTCCACCCTGGAAAAGAGGGTTCCTGAAGTGATGCGACAACGGTTTTTGTTAAAGAACTATAACTTGGAGGATTTTGAAAAAACGGATTAAATATTGTGTATATATGCGTTTAGCTGCGGTATCAGGTGTGTGATTTTATTTCTTTTGGGGTGGACCTCAGCAGAATGAGGTCCAAAGGGGGATTGTTGTGAAATAAAAATATATTTGTCTTCGTGTTTTACATTTATTTTGAAGGAGTCTTTACACGGCGTTCAAAATTAGTTTCTCTTATAGAATGGTAAAGGTTTCCTGAGAGGAGACAGGATGTGAGCATGTAGGCCCCTACTCATGTGAGGTGGTACTGAAGGAATGCTTGAAAGTGGGTCTCTGAGTGGTTTATGGCAGAAGGGCTTGGGTGCCTCTCTGTCAGTTTTATGACTTCACAGATTTATGACTGGCAAGGAGACACTAGGCCTCTTTGTTCTGGGTGCTGTTAAAGCCACACTTCCCCCCCCCGTCAGCTCTCATGCGAGTTGGAAAATAAAGTTCTGCAGACTGAAAAAAGCAAATGGTATTTCCTGTCTTCTGGCAATAAAGGAGGGACAACAGTCTCTGAAACAAAACCCCCACAGAAGGGTATAAAAAGTCCCCATCCTCCAACAGCAAGGGAGAAGAAGTAAGCACACGGATCAGGTTGTATGTCTCCCTCTCTCCCCCTCTCTCCCCCCTCCTCCCTTCTTTTGTCTCCCTATCTCTCTCACTCACTCTCTGTCCACTTATTTTAATCAAATATAATGATTTTTTGAAATAGAACAAATGTATTCTGTGACTTTTAACTTATGATCAATTAAACTGGTTTGGAACTTTAAATGAGCGTCTGTCGTGTGTAAGTGTATCTCTCCTTCCTGTTCCAAAGTGAACCAAAAAACGAATTCTGGGACGGATAGAATCTTACGTCA
>JBBPBX010002034.1:29226-41255 GCA_038048925.1 Garcialebias charrua | reverse complement strand
ACCCAGCATTTGCTGGGAGATCACGATTGATCAGGTTCGTTCGTTGAAATGCTCCATATCTGCATATATCTGACATGTTCATGAATTGCTCTGATTATCTGTAACTCCTGTGTGTCAAAATCATTTTAACCAAGGTGACGTCTCAGCTGTTTGAAACACGCACCAGTTCTTCATCAGAACTCATCATGTCTCAGTTTCTCTGAAACTCTCGCAACATACGGAACGACCACTGGTCTGGGTCCCTTCTTTTCACCTCATGGCTGGCTGGAGTCCTGGTTTATGGCGTAATACTGTTTGGGTTTCTTCTCTGCTTTGAGGACGGCCCAGTTAGGATTTCCACGTTGCTCTAGAGCAAGGGTCACCAACGTGATGCCGGGTGCCCCCAAGGACCATTTGAGGTGCACCCGGACTTCTTCTAAAAATAGCACAACTCACTACTAAGCTGCATTCAAAATTTCATTTTATTCAGTTGTTATTCTTTTTTTGTATTTATATATTTTTTAAAATGTCTATCTTAAAAATATGTTCTTAAAAATATGTTTATTATACATTTTTTTCAATTTACGCTTTGTTATTTCCGAAGAGTTTATCAAACTGGTGCCCTTTGTATGACTCTGTACCCAGTTTCGAAAAGGTTGGTGACCCCTGCTCTAGAGCCTGTCTTGTGTGTGATTTCTCCTTCTGTCTGGCTCCTGAGTTAGTGGGGACGCTGTCTGCTCTGTGATACAGAGTCCTGATGACTCCTGACTTGTGCTCCAAAGGGTGATGGGAGTCAAACTGCAAGCTTTGGAGTTTTTCTTAAAAGTGAAACTTACTGTCTGTGCTGAAACAGATAGGATTGGTCTACCTCGGGAAGAGGTGGTTCTGGCTCTTGCCTGGTTTTTCATAAGGGCCTTGTTAAAATAAATCTAAAGTCCTTTTTCTGCCTCAAAAGTTTCCTTTTAAAAAAGAAAATAAGACAAATGTATTATCTTCAAGAAATATTACTTAGAACACCTTTTTCATGAATAAACTTTCAAAATATGACATCTTTAGAATTAAACTTAAAACATGCAATGTTTTAACAGAGGTGTCACTGTTGACTGTCCATGTCCTGGAAAGGGAATGTCATTAAACATACAAAGGACTGTTTATTGTACCATCTTCCCATGGGAGCAAGTTTAAGAAAAGTACTCCTTTTCAACAAGGGAAGGTATCAAACGTAGCAAATTTGGATGTTTAGAAACTCCAAGGTTAGTTGAAAAAAGCTCTCATTAAAACGATCCCTCAGTTTTATGGGAAAGCCACCTTGAGCAGCGCAATTCTAGAATTAAGTGAATAGGTAAAGTTTTAAAGTGGTTTTTGATGCTGTTACTTTTCTCAAAACTAATTTTTGGAAGTTGAAATTAAAAATGTTAAGTGTGTCTTGAATGAAAAATACCCCATGTATAAAAGTATAAAATTGTATTAACACTGTTAAAGAACAGGTCTTAGGTATTTATGCTACACAAATATTTCCATTGCATTAAAGAGACAAATCGAAGAAAGTTATTTAATAAACATGAGGGTTATGAGGGGGTCCCTGAAACATTTTCTCCTATGTAAGGGGTCCCTGAATCCAAAAAGTTTGAGAACCCCTGTAGAGAATATATACAGACACATCTGTAGTGCACCACATGTGTACCTTTCATTTGTTGTATGAAACTATGATTGATTGTCATGTTCCTAGTGAGTTTAAAAGGGCTTCTGCATAGCATAATGCAGGGCAACACAATTTCAGTTTATGTGATTTGAGGATGGATTATTGCATCACAGCAGAAACATTTATATTGTAGGACAGGTAATCAGTTGATGACGTGTGCATACGGCATGCATTCGAAGTGTGCTCAACCTAACTCAGTCTTGGTGGTTTACGTTAATTGGGTGGTGGTGGCTTGGGATGGTATCGAATTCCTAGCCTGGATCATTGTCCCAGTTCACCTCTGAAGACAACTGTCACTCAGTCTGTCACATGTCTTTGACTCCTATTCGCAGCTGCGTCAAACAATCATGCCTTGTCCCATGTACACATAATAATGGCCAATAGTGTGCCTTCAGGTTGCCACCGCTGCATTGACCAATCACATCTTGTTATTAATAGCGTGCCCTTCGATACACGCCCACAACAAACAGAAACAAGCTTTGAAATTTTGTTTGCGGACTTAAAGACCGTGTAAAGTAAAATTAAATGTGTGTTTTGAGTTTGTCACACGGCACAAATATGTGTTATTAATCACCCATATAAATCTGACTGATTAAAAACATTGTTTACCTTATAAAATTAAGTCTCAAAAATAATGAAAAAACATAATTGTGCCCTGGTCTGAAACGCTGGGGGCGTGTCAGCGCGTGGGCGTGGTTTCAGCGCAGTACTGCGCCCGTGTCCTGCCCCCTGAGCTGAGCTGTGTGTGGAGAGGCAGACAGGTGCAGCAGAGATCCAGTAAACCTGCTCTGTTTTTATCTGAGTTCTGGCTGTAACAGCAGCTCCTTTTTCCAAGAGTTACGCTGTTTTTAGTGCACTAACAACTCTGGTTTTGTTTTTAAAGTTGAGGACACAACTATAATTCATAACTACGCTGTTATGTGTTTAATAATAAGCGCTATTTTAGAAGATGAGCGGACTCGCTGCACCCGGTCCGACCCGGTCACATCGCATGCGGGGTCTGTGTTGGTGATTAAAATAAAGAGTAATCACGTTGATAACTAAGTATGCAATGGACCTGTCGCATTTTCTTAGCAAAAAAGGAGCTTGTGAACTTGTAGGGCACAGGCTTAGCAATAAAAAAAAGAAGAAAAAAGAAAGAAAGAAAGAAAAGAAACACCTATTACAGAGACTCGGTATAAAACCACGCGGTATAAAAACACGTTATGATTTGTACATTTATTACATTCGGTAGTTACTGTGCACTAAATGGTCAACACTTAGATTATTTAAAATAATAAGCACAAACGGTAACTTACTAAGTTTGTGCGCGACATTATCCCGCCGTCAGGTGCAGGAAAGGTGGCGGCAGTGTCCGGAGGCTGAGAGTCCTGGAGGGAGACGGTCGGTAGAGCCTCAAGAACCAGGACTAAATGACTGTCCATAAATCCCAACTGTGTCTCCAGGTAATTTGTGAAACTATCTGGAGTGAAATGGGAACTGCAAAGGCGACTGCTGGCAGTGATCCTGATGTCTTCATGGCCTCTCGTTACAAAATCGATCCAGAGTTTTTTCAGGCGGTCATCTCTCGGAAACTTAAATAAAGTCACCAACCGGGTGCCCTGACCATTGCGACATCCAGGGAAGATGCAGGAACGAGGCATAATTGATTAGCTAGCTAACAATGAAAAAGGGCTGGAGCTTCAACCCCCATCATGTGCACCTTCTACAGGGGTGCCATAGAAAGTGTCCTGACCAGCTGCATCACGGTGTGGTTTGGTGCATGTACTGCATCATGCCGCAAGAGCCTCCAGCGCATCGTGAGAGCAGCTGAGAAGATCGTCGGCACCTCCTTGCCCTCACTGCAGGACTTACACAGCAAACGCCTCACTCGGAAAGCCCACTGCATGGCAGGTGATCCCACACACCCACTACACAGCCGCTTTAGACTGCTGCCATCAGGGAGGAGACTGAGGAGTCTCCAGGCTCGTACCAGTAGACTGAGAGACAGCTCTGTTCATCAGGCAGTCAGAATGCTAAACACTCTGCCTGCTCTGCCTCCCCTCCCATTTGAACTGCCTTAACACAAAAAACTTTCTCACACATTACCACTCAACACAAAGTTTTTAACACTGGACTCTGTGTCATCAAACGGGTTATTCACTAAACTCTCGGTCATGTGCTCATTCAGTTTGCACTACTTCTCATATTTGCACTAATGTTTGTACTACATTACTGCCTATAGTCATACTACTGTTTACATTCTCTGTTTACATACTACTGGTTACATTCAATGTTTACAGCAACACGAGGAAATAAGACGCTAGACCAAGTCTTCACGAATGTGAAGGGGGCGTACACGGCGAAGCCACGCCCACCGCTCGGGGCTTCCGACCATCGCTCCCTGTTACTGGTCCCTAGACAGCTCCCCCCACTCAGACGCTCCAAGCCGGAACAAAGAGAGATCACATTGTGGCGCCAAGATAGTACCCCCATGCTGAGAGACTGCTTTGAAAACACAAACTGGTCTGTCTTCAAAGAGGCAGCTACGAATGGAAGTTCAGTTGACCTGGAACTTTATGCTTCCTCAGTCCTGGGTTACATCAGTACATGCGCTGAAAATGTATCCATAAGAAAGTATGTTAAATTTTACCCCAATCAAAAACCCTGGCTAAATAAGGATGTCCGCACCCTGCTGGCAGCCAGGGACACTGCATTCAAGTCTGGAGATACTGAGGAGTTGAGAAAGTGCAGGAAAGAACTGGATGATGGCATAAAGAAGGCCAAAGCCGCGTATGCACAGAGGATCGAGGGACAGTTCACCTCACATGATCCACGGAGCATGTGGCAGGGCATCAAATGCTTAACAGATTACAAGGGCAAAAGCAAACAATGCCCCAGGGACCCATCTCTGCCTGATGCCCTCAATAAGTTTTATGCACGTTTTGAAGATCCAAACAGACCAGCTAGCACCAGACTCACCTCATCACCAGACGAGGAGCACCTCAAAGTGACCGCAGCAGAAGTGAGAGGTAGTCTCAGAAGGATCAACCCTCATAAAGCTACGGGTCCAGACAACATCCCAGGGAAAGTTCTGAAGGAATGTGCGGACCAGCTCTGTGAGGTGCTGGCTGACGTCTTCACCACCTCACTTTCACTGGAGTCAGTTCCCACCTGCCTGAAGACTGCCACCATCATCCCAGTCCCAAAAAGCTCCACAGTGACTGGTCTGAATGACTATAGACCGGTGGCTCTCACCCCGATAGTCGCTAAATGTTTTGAGAAACTGGTCATGTCCCACATCAAGACAACCGTCAACATCAGCGAGGACCCTCATCAATATGCATACCGCGAGAACCGATCAACAGAGGACGCCATCTCCTCTGTGGTCCACACTGCTCTCACCCACCTGGATCAGAAGGACTCATACGTGCGTCTGCTCTTTGTGGACTTCACATCTGCCTTCAACACCATGATCCCCCAAACTCTGATAGACAAACTATCCACACTTGGACTAAGCCCCTCCATCTGTAACTGGGTACTAGACTTCTTAACAAACAGACCACAGTCCGTGAAGATCCACAACTTCTCCTCCTCCACCATAACCCTCAGCACTGGCTCTCCTCAAGGATGTGTGCTGAGCCCTCTTCTGTTCACTCTGCTCACATATGATTGTACAGCCACACATCCAGGCTGTCATATTGTTAAGTTTGCAGATGATACAGCGGTGGTGGGATGCATCACAGATAATGATGAATCCAGCTACAGACAGGAGGTGGAGCACCTGGAGAGCTGGTGCAAAGAGAACAACCTTCACATGAATGTGAAGAAGACGAAGGAGATGATTGTGGACTTCAGAAGGAACAAACACACCCACACCCCACTGTACATAGGTGGATCTGCGGTGGAGGTGGTCTCCAGCTACAAGTACCTGGGTGTACACTTGAATGATAACCTCAGCTGGAGCAACAACACCACCAGCCTGATCAAGAAAGGACATCAAAGACTCTACTTCCTCAGACGGCTGAGACGAGCTGGTCTGAGAAGCTCAGTCCTCAACTCCTTCTACAGGTGTGCAGTGGAGAGCATCCTGTGCTCCAGCATCAATGTGTGGCATGGAGGCTGCACAGTTGCAGAGAGGAAAGCTCTACAGAGAGTGGTGAAGGCTGCACAGAAGTCTGTGGGAGTCAGTCTCCCCACCATCACAGACATTTACACCTCCAGATGCAGAAAAAGAGCCACCTGCATCATGAAAGACCTCACTCACCCAGCACATTCACTCTTTGCACCACTCCCCTCGGGACGGAGGTTGAGGAGCATCAAATGTAGAACCACTAGACTGAGGAACAGCTTCTACCCTGAGGCTGTCAGACTCATGAATAAATAAATAATAAGAATAAACACTGCAAAATGTCACATCATGTTGATACTGATCTGTTTCTTGTTGCTGCGTTCATCTGTGACCATCTGCTCATAATGACTCATGTTCGTGCTGCTGTTTATAATGATGTTTTTCTACTACATTAGGGCTTAGTGTATTACTAGCTGATGTCTCTCTTAGTTAATCCTAGATGTTATTATTGTTTTTCTCTTGCATTTGTTGTTGGATGTAACTGGGACCCTGTGTACATACAGGTAGTCCCCGACTTACGAGCGAGTTCCGTTCCTCCGAGGCGCTCGTAAAGCGAAAATTCGTAACTTGGAACGGCCGCCACGTGTCTCGTAAGTCCGGAATTTCGCTCGTAAGTTGGAACGGTTTTGCTAGCGCGACTACAAACACTCGTTTTTCATCGAAAAACTGCTTACGAGTGCATAAAAATGATCGGAAACGTGTGTCCACATGTTTAGCTAACGAACTGTGGTGAAAAAACACAGAAAAACTCGGTATTTTTTGCGTTTTTTCCAAAAATTCGCCAGCTCGTAAGTCCGGAACCTCGTAGGTCAGAGCGCTCGTAAGTCGGGGACTACCTGTAATCTCGTTTTCATCACATGTACTACATGCGGTGCAAATGACAATAAAGACTCTCTGATGCCTCCTACCCACCGCCCCCGGCGTCGGGCGGCCGAAGCGGCCGGATAACACCGGTTTACATTCAAAGTCTATGGAGGAGACGCGTGGAGTCACGGGGAACAAGGAAGCGGCGAGATTCGAGTGATCGAAGCGGCGCGACGGCAGCCTGCACACGCACGCGCGCGTCGCCGTCGAGCCGCAGACGTCCCAAATGTTGATCTCTGGCGGCTCGACGCATCCGGCAAACAGTCGGGAGAGCCTCGCTATCTGATTACACAACCACAACGGGACTTTTTTCGGACTTTTTAAACTCACCGGATCCAGCCTCCAGGAATTGGACCCAAACTCCGGTAAGAAACGTGGCATTTTTACAGTTGCTGCTGACAGGCTGCTGTACTCTCCAGTGTAGATCACCCCAAACATAAAAAAAAGTTTTAATCTCATCGAAGACCGTCGGAGGTGCAGTTAAAACAACAACTGAACCCGGAAAACAAGCCAGAGACCCCTCCCTCTGCTACCCCCTAGTGTACGTCATCAGACGGTGTTCAGTGGTTCAGTGGGACCGTGACCAGCGGCAAAAAGGGGACGGCAGGAGCGTTTGCAGTTGTGCGGTGGGTAAGAGGCATGACTCTGACTCTGACTCTTACATTTATTAATACTGTTTACATTTATTACTACTGCTTACATTTATTACTACTTTTATATCTACACTACTGCTGATACATAAACAGTATTCTCTGACCAGCCTTGACCCACCATGTTTTCAAATTGCATCGCCATTAATATTTATTAGTTTATTTAAAAATAATACAGGAGCGTTTATTTATATTGTAGAGAAATAATGCAAAATGTGTTATTTCATGATTTATAGCAGATTTTAGCAGAAGCTCCGGGAAGATCTGCCCCTCTCCAAATATGGGCATTCACATCACTAAAGATTCCGCCTTGGAGTTACAGGCGGAGTTTTAATAAGCCTTCATCAACTTCCATGACCGCTGCTCTAAGAGAGGAAAAAAAAGAGAAGCGGTCGCTCACTGATGTCTGTCATATTCTGAGCAGCATCCACGTAGACATACTAGTTTAATTCGCTTGATCGCGACAAATTCATTCATTTCCGCATCGCCTTTTTATTCTCTCCCCTGACCAGACAGGTCGGGAGTAGAAAGGCAGTCGCAGCGCGGAGCTCTGAGCGCGCGGGCTTCCCTGTGCTCTCCGTGCTCTCCCGTGCTCCAGCAACAAGACTGGGACAGAACCGAGCCCCGGCACGAACTTCAAAGCTGATGGAGCGGAACGGGGAGCCAGGGAGAAGCCGCGCGGCTCGCTCCTCTCTGGGCAGAGGAGAGGAGAGCAGCCAGCAACAGTCGCAGCGGTGTTATATCTTATTAAAAAGGTCTATAAAATAAATAAAAAATAAAAGCAGACCACTGGTCCAGTTGTACACAAAAATGCACCAGGAAATATGCAGTTTTACTCTCACTCTCATAAACCTCCATGGAAACTCACTCCTACCTTCTGCCTTGCTTTCTGGGTGGAGATCAATGTAACAAAAGGCATGACCCTTCGGGACTCTTCGGCCAGGTTTCCGGATTCATTCGGGAGTGTTTTTTTTTTTTTTTTTTTTTAACCCTCGCCTGGCCCAAATGCAAAAATGAAAATAAAATTCATAAAATACTACAGTAATTCTCCAATATGGTGAATTGTTACTGTCACGGTGGGTGTTGTCCTTTAAGGATGCCCAATGTGCCTTACTGCATATGCCACTTTTGCCTCTATAACAACATCAACTACTACCTCATACATATACTGTGTACATTAACTCATATGCTGCTTTGCCACTTTGCAAATGTCAATGCTAGAACCTTTAGTTTATTTTATAGTTATACTTTTTATACTTTTTCTATACTAGTATGCAAAAACTCAGGACAGTATTATGTTCATTAAATGTTTAGTGTTTTAGTTTTAGAGTTGGTGTAAATTTTCATACTCTTGTACCACTATGCAAAAACTCAGGACAGTGTTACAGCTTTACTATTTTATGCTTATGTCTATTATTATATGTTTCAGTGTTTCAATGTTTAAATAGTTACTGTTGCACCGAGGGACTGAGAGAAACGTAATTTCAATTCTGTGTATGTCCTGTACATATTGCAGTTCTGACAATAAAGTTGACTTTGACTTGACTTTGACTACTGCTTTACATTTATTACTACTGTTTACATTTACACTAATTTTATATACACTACTGCAGATACATATACAGCATTCTCTGACTAGCCTTATCTAAGGATGCCAAATGTGCCTTATGTGCCTCACTGCATATGCCACTTTGCCTATATACCAACATCAAATACCTCATACATATACTGTGTACATTAACTTATATGCTGCTGTGCCACTCTTTGCAAATGTCAATGCTAGAACCTTCAGTTTATTTTATAGATATACTTTTTATACTTTTTATACTACTATGCAAAAACTCAGGACAGTATTACACTTTTATTATTTCATTTTATGCTTATGTTCATTGGGTGTTTGGTGTTTTAGGGGTGTTTGGTGTTTCAGTGTTGGTGTAAATTTTCATACTTTTATACTATTATGAAAAAACTCAGGACAGTGTTACACTTTTACTATTTTATGCTTATGTTTATTAAATGTTTTAGTGTTTAGTGTTTAGATGGTTACTGTTGCACCGAGGGACTGAGAGAAACGCAATTTCGGTCCTGTGTATGTCCTGTACATATTGCAGTTCTGACAATAAAGTTGACTTTGACTTTGACTTTGAAAATATCTATGCTATTGCTATCTGATGCTATCTGCGATTCGCGAGCGAACGGCTCCACCGATGCGAAGAACTAATTTATACGGCTGGAGCTGCAGGGGGTGGGGCTTTAGACCGCGTGACGAAACGCGGTCACATTTAAACCACGCCTAAAAAATCCTGAAACAGACATATCTTTAAACAAAGTTTGATCTATAACTCCAAAATTAATTGAGCTACAATTTTGAGACTTTTTACTCATTTACAAGATTACAATTATGACATTTATAATGTTTATTGAAGAAAATATTGAAATTCACTTTACACAGTCTTTAAAAGTTGGCGTGACCTAATATAGTGGAAGCTAGTTCTGCTAACGTTTTCCAAAGTTAGTGAAAACACTAATTTGCTGAACGAAACCGTTTTGCCATTAACTTTTAGCTGAACTGTTCCCACCACTGCTTAAATTAGTTTTGTTAGATACTTCTTTGCCTTAAAATAAATTAAGTTTGCTTCTGAGATAGGCTCCATGCCTACATGTGGGTTCTGCTTTTATTTAACACGCCACTTCAGATAAAAGATGATTACCTCAAACCAGCCCCTTTTCGCTTTGTCTGGCTATAATTTGTTCACTGACAGTAAAGAAGAGAGAGAATCTAGTCACAGAAAGAAAAAAATGAAACTTTATTTTAAGTTTATACTTACAGACACTGAAATTAAAACCTATGTAAATACAACTAATATAGATCTGCACTTAGCAGATAAATGAACCAAAAATAGATACAATTTTTTATCTTTTTCCCTTCAAATTGCAGTACACACAAGTAAAAGCTGAAAAAAAATCCTTGCTGTTGCTGCCACATGAAAGTAAATAGTTAAATATAATTGTGCTACAAACTGTAGCTCTCCTGTAGCTAATAAGGAAAAAAATGAATAAATAATTGCACATTGCACCTTATTATTGCATTAGTTGCAGTTTGCTTCAAAATTGTAGTACAACAATGTATTCAGGCATATACACAAATATAAATACAGTTTTCAAACACCAAATAACACATGAATATTGATGTTATTGAAATCACATTGTCATTACTTACAACTTAAAAGTCCTGCTTTGCAATCAATTTCATATTCTACAAAATCTAATTAGTCAGTTGGTGTCATCACTGATGTTTAAGCAAACATGTAAATTGTATGTGTGCACTAAAAACTGTTGTGTAAAAGACATAGGCTATTACCCTCGAGGGTATTCTTTGCTGTTACAAAGAATGTCCCCTTTGGTATTAGCAAACAGTTTCAAAAACATAATTTTAGCTTGCTAATTTGACAAACATTCCCACTTAAGTACAAGCAATAACAATGGGATAAAAAAGAAAAAAATCTATTATTTTAGCGCTAGCACGACTAGATTATACAGAAAAGTAAGAATTATTGCAGAATAATCATTGGCTGTGTATCGTTCAGTATAGTGAAACAGCATTTGGTCCATTTACATAATCACATTTATGTTATCAAAGCGCCTAAAAGCAAAAAAATACAAATAAATGTTTGGAAACAACTTTTGCTTAGTTGGATGATGTCACTGCTGGTAGCTTAGCGCAAAGATTGGAAACAGTCGTCAGCGCTGACTTTGATGCTACTGCTAACTTGCATGTTAGCTAACGGTATCCGGTATTCCTCCAGAGAAGATTTCAGTCTTATTCAGACAGGGGAGACATCCTGGACAGGTCACACGTCCATCAGGGACACGGTGACAAACAAGCATTCATGCTCTCACAGCTAGGGACAATTTAAATGGTAAATGGAGTTTACTTATATAGCGCTTTCCAGCACCCTATGAGGGGCCCCAAAGTGCTTCACAGTACCAGCCATCCACCCATTCATACACACATTCATACACCGGTAGCGGCAGCCTGCCATGCAAGGCGCTGCCAGTCCTACCGGGAGCAACTCGGGGTTAGGGACACAACGAGGTATGCGTTCCGGTCCTGAGCCGGCTGCCCTGCCTCTACACCATCTCGTCCCCATTAACGTCTCGTTAAGGTTACTAGTTAATCCAACAAGCATGTTTTTGGTCTGTGAGAGGAAACCGGAGTAGACTATCTGTAGAACACCCATGTGTGCAAGGGTTGAGTACCGTAGTGTAAATTCCACAGATAGCCTTGCTAACCACATCTACGCTAATTTCAGTTTACTGTAGTGGCGATTTTAGTCTCTTTTGGGGTGCATGCTCAAGCACACCTAAATTTCAATTCAGCACCCCTGAAAAGTAATGAAACTATCATTACGGTTTTGTAAGGAAACTCAGTTTTCAAACTTTAGATTCACCAAAATATTGAATAAATTAATTTGGAATAAATATGGAGTAAATGATGACACTCTTACACAGACCAGTACAATCTATGATCTATTTTGCACAAATCGGATCCTCAACGCCACCAATCATTCCAGCAGGCTTGTCAGCAACTGACCAATCAGCATCTCAATTTCTCCTGAAGGTAAACACCCCTTACCTGCAGGACCTGCACCTCCTATTCCTCCAACAACATTTTCAGTGTTTCGCTAGCTTAGCGCTACATTAGTGCCAGCAGTTGTCGACA
>JBBPBX010002034.1:4847-17855 GCA_038048925.1 Garcialebias charrua | reverse complement strand
TTTCTCCCACAGACCAAAAACATGCATGTTAGACTGATTAGTAACTCTAAATTGTCTCTAGGTGTGAGTGAGAGAGTGAATGATTGTTTGTCTCGTTTGTCTCTGTGTCCCTGTGATGGACTGGAGACCTGTCCACAGTGTGCCCTGTCTCTCGTACAGTGACTGCTGGTTATGAGCGCCAGTGACCCCTTGACCCAAAAAGGAAGAAGTGGGTAAAAGATGATGGATGGATGGATGGATGGATGGATGGATGGATGGATGGGAAAAAGTTGTCAGTACTTCTCAACACAAGAGTCTGTCTCTGTCAAAGCTTATCTTACTAACAGAATAAATTCCACATTACCAAGGGGGACAACATAAATAACAATGTAGTCTAGATTTAGGGTTTCTTTTAAAATGTCTTTGGACATTTTATTTGTTGTTTGTTGGATGAAAGGCCTCTATCGTTTGGTTAAAAAAAATGGTGTCAGCCTACCTAACATCAATGACTTGTTAATTCGTTAATACCAGGTTCCATTGATTTCAAGAGCATTATTCATTCAACCTTTATTTATACAGGCTAGCCTCATTGAGCCACGGGGACTCATTTACAAGAGGGACCTGTCTCACTCACACCCAGGGTCAATTTAGAGTTACCAATCAGCCTAACATGCATGTTTTTGGACTGTGGGAGGAAACCGGAGCACCCGGAGAAAACCCACGCATGCACGGAGAGAACATGCAAACTCCACCCAGAAAGGCCCCATTATATACATTGTTTAAAGTTTATTTTATTTTATTTTTTAAGGTGTTGGTCATGAGTCCTTAGAATGAAAGCAAGATTAAAAGCAAGACAATTTAATTCTAGTGTGTATTGTTGTGAAATAAAATAATATATTTTTGTCTTCATGTTTCATTTGCTCCTAATTTGCTGCAAGCTGATGCAAGCAGAAGCGTATCTTGTTTAGAAAATGTTTGTGCAAACATTACAGGGACTTTCCACTCAACCTGGAGGGGTAAGAACAGTCTTGTGTTTCCGGTTTGGCCAGTGTTTGTATAGCTGGGACTTTTACTTTGAGGGGCAAGAAAAACATTCTTGTAGCATGAGCTTAGGTATCAGCTGGAGACAGAAAAACATTCTTGTTGCATGAGCTTAGATATAGGCAACAGAGAAGAATATAAGAGGCAGACTTCCTCCTCCAGAGACAGACAACGCAGGACCGGCAGCGAGGGACCAACCCATCAGGTTGTATGCTGTCTTCATGAATGCGCATTTCTGTTCTTTGTCCCTTTATCTATCTTTCTTTCCCTCTTTCCCCATTTTCTCCCTGGTTCTCTTTTAAACAAATATAATGGCTTTAGAAATAGAAAAAAGTATTCTGTGACTTTTAAAACTTATGATTATTAAAACTGGTTTGGAACTTTAAAGTGCGAGTCTGTCGTGTTTTCAGCGTATCTCCTTTTTTGATCCAAAGAGAAACAAAAAACCAACTCGAGCGGAAAGTAAGGTGCAATCCGCAACAAAATGGAGGTCCCACTGAGATGTTTCTACGAGGACGATAAAGGGGTGGAAGAGAGTCCAACATTCTGACAACAGACCGGTCTACACAACAATAAGAGGTAAGCAGATTGCCTGTTTCAACAAAAAATCTGTAATTGGACATTAATAGGCAAATTTTACTCAGTGTGTTTGGACTCCAGGGATAATATGTGTGAAAAAAAAATAGGAACGTTAAAATTAAAAGTAGAATTATAAGTTTCCAGCCAAGACTCCAGATTCCAGAGTAAAAACACGCATTGGTCGCGCCCCCAGTGGATCGACGGGTCTATCTGGTTGAAGGGGGAGTGGGGTTTTAGAATAAATATTCGCCGTCACTCCTGTAACCCTAGACTGAGTTACTGTTATCTCGTTAGGTTTTGTGGCTAACTATAAAACAGTGTCAATTAAATCTACTTATAATTTGATTTATGATGAGTAGAGGCGGAATCTGGTGAGGTGGTGTATTGTATATTACCATGCGTAAAATACGTTATAATACACTAGGAATAAAGGTATTGAGACCAAACCCACAAATAAATAAAATAAGTAAAGTGTGGGACTGGGTGAAAAATTGAGGAAAACGCGCTGACTTTCGCTGATAAAGTAATCCAATACAGTTCCAAACCTAGACCAGTTAAAAATAGAATAAAAGTAGTCACAGAATACTAAATCCTTTTTTATGTTCTAAAATAATGAGGTTTCTTGCCCTGTGGAGTCAACACACATACCGATCTTATTTTACACTCAAAAGGTTCTAAAAAAAAAAATGTTTCTTTCCATTGTTGAAGGTTCTTTTCATGGTGTCAGAGTCTCGCGTGAATGAAGTGCAAAAGTTGGCCTGTCCATTGTCTTTCATGTTTGATGTTTGTCTTTTGTCAAGAATTATAAGGCCAACTGCATGAATGAATTACAAGAAAAAAGTTCCGGTTGTTCCAGTATCAATAAAGATTAATAGGCTTGGTGTGTGTGTGACATGGAGGAGAGTTTCAGAAAAAAAACTTGAGAAAACCTTGCTTAAAACACTGACCGAGCAGATTAAAATCATAAAAATGCAATGTCTTTGTCAGTTCAGGATAAAAAAAAAAAAGGAAAAGAAAAATAAAAGAGAGAAAAACTACTTTTAAAAAGGTTAAAAGAACTAGAACAGCACTCAGAAAAATAGCACTATAAACCTAATGTGGGAACAAATACTTAAAATCCGGAAAGAGAAAGATAGGTTGGAAGAGCAAAAACTGCAACTGGTGAGTATGGTATATTTAATGTTGATGAGAAGCAATCTGAAATCTGAAACTAGCAGAAATAAGTCCAAAGAAGCATAATCCAAAATATCTGAAACAATCAGGAATAAAAAAAATAAAATAAAAAAATAAAAACTGAAATAAGGAGGAAATAAGCAAAGCTTTAATGGGCTAAAACCAGCTGAAAAATAGCTAAACAAGAGCATGGTTTTGCTAAATTAGGGTGAAAAGTTGGATTAAAAAATGTAGAATTAGCTGAAAAAGCTGAAACAGGCTATATACAGAAATTATTAAGTTAAATACCTTTGATACCAGCACATTTTCTTCATGTCTCAATAAAAGCACTGTCCTGCTTGTTATTTAAATCTAACCCAAGAGAAAAAGTTATTTAATTGTTCCCATGTATATATCTTTAAAAGAAAAAATATATAATAAGTAAACTTGAAAAGAAAAGTTTAATTAAAAGGACTCAGCACTGAAGACATGTACAAAAAAAACAAAAAAAAAAAAAAACCAGAGGGAGGAAAATAATAACTACTGTATTTTTAGCCTGTATGACATATTTATGGATTGTTTTTTCTTCTTAAACTTTTCACAAACTATCCGAGGATTAAATATGAAACAAAGATTGAGGCGCTGAGGTTAGAACAAAAGTTTATTTAGATACAGCAGTTAAATGGAGTAACAAATGTGGTCTTCACCTCCTCAGCAGTGGGGCTGGTGCCCTGAAACACAGAATAAACATTACATTAAAATAGTTTACACTTCTCCATTATAACAGGATTAGATAATTTTCTACAGCGTGAATGTGGGTGAAAAGAAAATTAGAACTTCAGCTCCGAACGAGGGTCTGGTCTTAACCAGGCTAGAAGGCCTCGGGACGTGTAACAGTTTTTTGAATAAACAAATAAAATATTTGCGGACAATTCGAGACAAATTGATTAGCGTCGAATGAACCTTCACGGTTGGAAGGATTGATCAAAAAGGATTATGGCATTCTATCTCAATAATTTTAGGTTATAACACTTAAACAAACTGGAAATTTGGAAATTGCAATGGGACCTTCCGTTAGCATAGCATAGACTGTCCAACAGCGGACATTTTATAACTTTGTAACGATAGACAGCTCACAGCGGATTCGCTTAACAAAGCATACAGAGTGACGTCGTGTAGAGAAACGATAAGCAGAGAGTGGATTACCAATTTGGAAGACGTACTTTTGTGAATAGCTCCAGTGAATGTACACGTCTTGCGGTCACGCAAAAGACAGTCGTTTCCTGTACAGCCTGAGTAGGGTTGCCAGGTGAGAAATGTAGGATTATCGTACACCCATCATAAACAAAATAAGTATGCTCTATAGTCACTCTATTGTTGAATACCGTAGCGTTTAACAGTAAACAGGCACTCACAGCTTTGTGGCGTCAGTACTGGGGGGGAACCATAGACATTAATACGCATTATTGTCTGGTGGCAAATAATGAGCTCTACAGAAAGTCTTCTGTCACATTTAGAAAAGCACGATTAGCTGGAATTCCAAGACGCCTTCAGGGTTCACAAAAAACTCAGACAGACAGTTGCGACAGGCTGATGGAAACCAATCATAACTACACGTTCGCAGAATGGCCAAATGATTGTATTTTTGGCCTTTTTCGGGATTATCGATCGTACATCGTACAGAGGGCAAAATTGTCGTACAAATACGAAAATTACCGTACAGCTGGCAACACTGAGCCTGAGTATAATGGAGACCCCTGATGGATGAAAAAAGGTACTGCAGACAGGAGCATAATAATTTCTAGAAAAACCAAAAACAGGTCGGAGTCACTTTTATATGTAATTAATTTGGTCATCCAGTTGGGTTATTCGTTCTGAAACATCTAATAAAGGTAAAAGGATGCAGGTACAGATTTAAATAACTGTTTGGAGTCAGATGAATAAAATAAGCCCCTGAAACGTGTATAACACAAATAGTTAATTAACTATGCACACTTAGGAGGTAGTAACACTTAGCACAATGAAACTTAAGTTTGATATTGGCTTGTATGAAATATGGACATTAAAAGCAATAAGAGGACAGATTGGGGTTTAAAGAATAATAAATAATAATAACAATAATAATGAATTCAATTTATAACGCACTTTTCATTAATGAAAAGCTCAAAGTGCTAAAAAGGGAGTAGCCCTCACCTTCTGATGTGCTGTTGACATGTTGAAATTATTGATTTGCAGTGTGATGTAGAATTGAAGGACAAATTTGCCTCTGTGGGCTTGGAAACATTTTACAAGTATCTCTTACTACTATCCTAAACTGACAGCACTGGCTGCAAAAATGTCCATGTTTGGGACTACCTACCTGTGAGCAAGTTTTCACTAACAAACATTGATAAAACAGCTATGCTCGAAGCTCAATTTATGGGTTCACAGTTACTACCTAGATGTAGAAAATGGATTTAAAATTCATTCATTTCTAAATTTTGATGCATTTTTAACATGCAGGAAAGGGTTTTAACAAAACTGTTTTTTTTATGTCCAGAGGCCCAGATTTAGTTTTTTTTAGATTTTTCTACCTGGATTATTGAGCATGCATCAGGGTATTTAACAAAACAGTTTGTCGAATAAATGTTTTAAAACGTGCAATCACTGATCAGTTTTTTAATGTGTAATGCACTTAAATGTTAAATTGAGTAAAAGTGTAAAAGGACAATTAATTTAATGTTAATATTTTTTAATTTATTGATTCTTTGCACTAATACAAAGAAAAAAGTGGACTTTTGGAATGAGTATTCTGGTCTGACCCCCTTGAGATTAGATTAAGCTGTATGCGGCCCCCAGATCAAAATGAGTTTGACACCCCTATTGGAACAATAGGCCAAAATGAACGAGCCCATATTTTTACTTTGAATAAATGAGCCACTGAGTTTAACAATTTCAAATTGACAATTTAGGAGGGCATCTTGCGGTGCCGTTTAGACATGAAAATATACACAATACATAAATAAATCCAACAAGAGGGCAGATCCTAAATGGCTTAAGGAATTGGCTAATTATCATAGACTGTATACTGGCAAGGGGGTCTTAGAAAAAAGTAAATTATATTTTCTAAAATAAAAGTAGGCTACAGTATTTTTTGGTTTCAGGGTAGATTGATTATTTCACTTTGAGGTAAACTAATGTTTTGGATCTGTTGTGCAGATCAGATTGAAAGATGCCTCTGTCGAAGGATCAATAAAGCTGGTTAACAGAAAATTAATTTGATCTTGGTCTGTTAATGATTTTTTTTATTTTTTATTTATTTTTTAAATAGCCTCATTGAACAGTGTTGGTGGAACGGCAAGAGTGAGTCTTATGAATTCCACCTCATCCTTACAAAACACATAATGGTAAGACATGTACAGTATTAAGATAGGCCTCTGTCAAAACACATGCAGCATCTGACTTTTGAATCTTAGCTACTATGGTTATTGATCAGATCGGATCAGAATTAATATGAAGGTGTGTCCAGAACTGGCTCATGGTGACTTCACTGAAAACAACAACAACATGGACTCATATGCAACCTTGCTCAAAGAACTTTTGAGGGGCTTACGCAAGGAACAACTGAAAACAATAAAGGCACCAGAAGTCGGGCAGAGCACTGGACTGTCATCAAAGAACAAAAGACTGTCCACAGAAACTTTCAGCCGAGAATTTGTAACAAATGGTCCTGAAGTCACTCATACCAGCAAAGGCCGCACCCCATATTGATGTGTGAGGTTCTGTCATTGATCTTAGTATCCGGGATCAAAACTACAGTTGCTATGATGCATTTTTTAAATGAAACACATGGGTACATTTAGGGCCTGCCAGCGCGGGCTTCATGATTTTTAGTTATACTGTACTCAGGTGGATCTGACGACTTGCTTCTTCTGGTTCCTGTAACTCTGTGGTGAAGCTTCATACAATGTTTTATAGAACTGAAGAGAGGGCAGCAGTTATCCTTGGCGGAGTGCATGTTGGGATTCTGATGTGTCACAAGGGGTACATTTTGGTAAATGATTATAATTTTAAAGAAAATGAGATGATATCGTAGATTACAGTTAGCTATATGGTTGTGAAAACCAAATTAGTGGTGGCAATAGGCTGAGGTTTAGGAAACATCTGACACTAGTGCTTAGGTTAAAGGATGGTAAATTTAGACACAATTTCCATATAACTTTGGCATAATTGAAACAAGGTAGAGTTTTGTTTCAAAAGGGGGTTAAGGGGCTGACAGATGTCTCTAAAAATAGAGAGGTTGAAATTGGTCCCTTGAAATAACTAATAACTAGATTGTAAATGTTTCCTAAAAACAACTAGGCCGAAAAATGTTCCTAGAAATAACTAATTAACTAAAAGATGGTAAATACATTTTAGTGAACAAAGCATAGTAGGGAACTGATAAATTGGCAAAGTTCACTTACGTTGATATTGAGGCGGTATTGGTCTTGAACGTTTTATTTTCTTTAATCATGTCATGGAGGAAGGAGTATTGATGCAAGCATATTTCAAATGAGCAATTAACAACACTGTTTGTTTTTCCCCCCTCTGTGAAATGTGTGTGAAGCAGAATGGGGGACGCCCCTTGGAAATATTTCCTGACCTGCAGGCTCAAACCACTCAAACCTGAAGTGGACCTGATCAGAGGGTGTTTAGAAATATGATGGTTCTGTAGAATTATAGCAATTGACTTGACGAGACGACATGTGACTTATTGACTCAGGAAGAAGGTGTATAGAACCACAGGTGTACAATGTTTTGTGAATTATGCTCTGCTGCCGCTTGCTATGTTATGTGTGTAATCTCTGCTATAAGCTGAATGAGAAGGTACAGTATTTTTGTAAGTATGAACCGCCTCAAAACTACTCATAATTAACCCTAATGAAGATTAAGCCTCTTCCAAACCCAACTAACATGCATGATTCATTCTTTGTACTACTGATTTATAATTTATTGGGTGTTGCTTGCTGTGGTACATTCTGTTTATTATAGGTGGTTCTTGGAAATGCTCCAGCTGAGGAGGTAAGGATGGAACTTTATTTTTGTTTTATTGCACATTTCTGGGTACAAATTTTAATATAATATTGGAGAAATTGGCTTACGTTTTAGAATCTGATTTATCAGTACCATTGTGAGTGGGTTTATGGATAGACAGTAGAGAGTAATTTAACCCACATGGATTTACCTATGTTTGGGCCTTCTCTCAGATGAGTGAATTGGGTTAAACCGAGAGGCCCTGTTGTAATCTAACAAGTTGAAAGTTTGTGGTTTAGATTTTCTTAACAGATTTCAAAGGAGGCAAGACCAGACAGCTCTGGTCAAGTACGGACCCGTGTGAGGTCGCTGAACGCACACCACAGGCAGTGCGTGTCAATGCCAGGGGATCCACACGGTTCAGTGTGCTCCAGCCCGTGATCCAGGAAGGAGCTAAAGGATTGGGTTGGACAACAAGAAGAGCTCGCGTTCGAACTCTTGTGCCTTGATAGACGAAAGTAGCCGAGTAAAGTTGCGTGCGGGCCCAGAAGGACTCTGTTTTATGGGGCCACTCGGTGCTAGGAATATCCACACATAGCACAGACACCTAAAAAGATAAAAACACTACATATTAGAGTTTCACATTACACGAAGAAAACTCGGGGACATAGGAGGACATTCCCGAGCACCCCAGGGGAATGCCCCCGAGTACGTGTGGCACATTCAAAAAGTATATTAATGTTTCTGTGGTGGTGATATAAATCTTGTGTTCTTTCTCTATTTTTTGTGTGTTCAAGGGAGACAACTGACTTGCTGCTGGCTGCCTTGCTGCTGGAGGAGGAACCAAGGTCTCACAAGTTCATAGGTCTTTACTATTTAGCTCACACCGTTCAGAATACATTTACATTCATTTTCACATTCTGCTGGCGCTTGAAATAACGTTATCCTTTACTCTAGTATTATACTCTTTTATTAAACATTCCACGGATCTTGTCTTAACATTTTACGTCTTTTATCGATTAATATAAAAGTTTTACTCGTATATATCTTATTAAGGATTACCATTTTTTGCTTAATCCATTTAAATCATATAATTTACATTTTAACCAACTAGTGTAAAGAAAAACTATAACTGGGAGGATTTTGAAAAAACTGATTGAATATTGTGAACATATGCATTAAACTACACTATGAGTTGTGTGATTTTATTTCTTGAGGTGGACCTCAGGAATTGAGGTCCAAAGGGGGTTTTGTTGTGAAATAAAATAATATATTTTTGTCTTCATGTTTCATTTGCTCCTAATTTGCTGCAAGCTGATGCAAGCAGAAGCGTATCTTGTTTAGAAAATGTTTGTGCAAACATTACAGGGACTTTCCACTCAACCTGGAGGGGTAAGAACAGTCTTGTGTTTCCGGTTTGGCCAGTGTTTGTATAGCTGGGACTTTTACTTTGAGGGGCAAGAAAAACATTCTTGTAGCATGAGCTTAGGTATCAGCTGGAGACAGAAAAACATTCTTGTTGCATGAGCTTAGATATAGGCAACAGAGAAGAATATAAGAGGCAGACTTCCTCCTCCAGAGACAGACAACGCAGGACCGGCAGCGAGGGACCAACCCATCAGGTTGTATGCTGTCTTCATGAATGCGCATTTCTGTTCTTTGTCCCTTTATCTATCTTTCTTTCCCTCTTTCCCCATTTTCTCCCTGGTTCTCTTTTAAACAAATATAATGGCTTTAGAAATAGAAAAAAGTATTCTGTGACTTTTAAAACTTATGATTATTAAAACTGGTTTGGAACTTTAAAGTGCGAGTCTGTCGTGTTTTCAGCGTATCTCCTTTTTTGATCCAAAGAGAAACAAAAAACCAACTCGAGCGGAAAGTAAGGTGGAATCCGCAACAGTATTAAACTACTGCATATTTATGGCATACAGATAAACAACATAAAATGGTGTACGGGTATTTCAACATCAAAGATGACCATGTTCTAATTCTGACTGTGTTTTAGAGCTTAACCCTAATCACAAACATGTTGTTTTTCTGTAATTGTGCTGCTTTCAACATGTCCTAACATAGCAGAGTGAGTAACAACAGCTGAGCAACACCTAAAGCTGAACATTTGCTTATAAGAGCAAACTACATGATTCACATGCAAATCAAACCAAGATGGCTACCTTTAGTCCATTCTCTGGACTTACTTTTCTAGATGGTGAAGAGTATTTGAAAGGTAGCTTGTGAGGCAAATATTATTCTCGAAAGTCAGTTGCAGTTATAGTAAATCGTATGAAACTATTCTCAGTGTTGCCATGTGTATTAAACTTGTCTTAGATCAAGTATTTTCATTATAGTGTGGAAATTCTTCTCTGTACAAGTCCAGGTTTAAAACGCATGCTGATCTTCTTCTTTCAGGTGTTTTCTCTTCAAGCGAGCGAGTCATCCTCCTCCACCTCACTCTGTCCTCTGCATCCTCTGTCCTCACTCCAGCTACCTCCATGTCCTCTCTAACTGCATCCATATATCTCCTCTTTGGCCTTCCTCTTTGTCTTTTTTCCTGGCAGCTGCATTTCTAACATCCTTCTACCAATATACCCACTGTCCCTCCTCTGGACATGTCAAAACCATCTCAGTCTGACTTCTCTAACTTTATTTCCCAGTTGTTCGACCTGTGCTGTACCTCTGATAATCTCATTCCTAATTATCCATCCTTGTTACTCCTAAGGAGGACCACAACATCTTCACCTCTGTCACTTCCAGTTCTGTCTCCTGTCGTTTCAATGTCACTGTCTTCAAATAACACAGCTGGTCTCACCATTGTCTTGTAGACCTTTCTTTTGCTTACTGTTTTGTCACAAATCACTACTGAAACTTTTCTCCATCCACTCCATCCTGCCTGGACTCTCTTCTTCACCTTTTTGCAACACTCCCCATTTTCCTTGACAGTGGACCCCAAGTACTTGAAGTCCTACTCCTTTGTGACCTCTTCTCCTTGCAACCTCACTGTTCTACTTGTCTCCTTCTCATTCACATACATGTGCTCTGTCTTACTATGACTGACTTTCATTCCTCTTCTTTAAAGTACATAGCTCCAACTCTCCAAGTTCTCTTCCACCTGTTCCCTGTTCTCACCACAGATCACGTCATCTGCAAACTCCTGCCTGACCTCATCTGTTAGTCGATCCATCACCAGAGCAAACAAGAAGGGGCTCAGAGCCGATCCTTGATGCAATTCCACCTCCACCTTGAAGCTATCTGTCCCTCCTACCAAAGACCTCACCACTGTCTTGCTGTTCTCATACATGTCCTGCTGTCCTCATATATGTACTGTACCAGTCTAACATATGGCTCTGCAACTCCAGATTTCCTCATGCAACACCAGATCTCCTCCCTTGGCACCCTACGCTTTTTCTAAATCCACAAAGAAACAATGGCGTTCTTTCTGACCCTCTCTGTACTTCTTCATCAACATTGTTAAAGCTAAGATGGCATCAGTGGTGCTCTTTCTCATCATGAAACCATACTTCTGCCCACAAATAGTCACATCTCCGCTAAGTCTAACTTCCACAACTCTCTCTCCCAGATCTTCATTGTGTGACTCATCAACTTAATTCTCCTGCAGTTGCTACAACTCTGTACATCACCCATGTTCTTAAAAATGGGCACCAGCACACTTCACCTCCATACCTCTGAGATTTTCTCACTTTCAAAATGCCTTTAAATAATTGAGTCAAAAAACTCACTGTCATCTCTCCAAGACGTTTCCAAACCTCGGGTGTGTGACATCAGGTCCAACAGCCATTCCCTTCTTCATCCTCTTCAACACTTTGTTCTGCCAATGACAAATAATAATTATTGAAAAACAAGTTATTGCTCTCTTTGGATCAATGGTAAGGTCATGCCAAAAGTGGAGGAGTTCAAGTATCTCTGGGTTTTGTTCACGAGTGATGGAAGAATTGAGCGTGAGATTGTCAGATGG
Organism: Garcialebias charrua; assembly: GCA_038048925.1. Lineage (NCBI taxonomy): Eukaryota > Metazoa > Chordata > Actinopteri > Cyprinodontiformes > Rivulidae > Garcialebias > Garcialebias charrua. Next base: position 6,139 of record JBBPBX010002034.1, on the reverse strand, counting down.
ATTGGTGCAGCATCTAGTATTGCAGACTTTGTACCGGTCCATTGTGGTGAAGAGGGAGCTGAGCTGTAAGTCAAAGCTGTCTTGTTTACCAGTCAGTCTACACTCCTACCCTCACCTACTGTATGGCCACAAACTCTGGGTAGTGACTGAAAGAATGAGATTGTGGATACTGGCGGTTGAAATAAGTCTTCTCTGCAGGGTAGCTGGACTCTCCCTTAGAGATAGGGCGAGAAGGTCAGTTATCCAGGAGAGACTCGGAGAAGAACCACAGCTCCTTCATACCAAGAGTTAGTTGAGATGATCTGTGTTTGGTCGTTATGTTTATTATATGCAACGTTTCTATGTCTATTTTTTGTACTTCATTTTGTATGTTGCCTGTGTTGCCTGTTGTTTGTTTGTACAGCACTTTGGTTGGCCTTGTCACTGTTTTAAGTGCTCTATACATAAAATGGTATGGTATGGTTCAGGCATCTAGTAAGGATGCTTCCTGGGCGCCTCCCCCAGGAGGTGATTTGGGCATGTCCGACTGGGAGGAGACCCCGGGGATAACCCAGGACATGCTGGAGAGACTGTGTCTCTCGGTTGGCCCAGGAACACCTTGGGGTACTCCCAGAAAAGCTGGAGGAGGTGGCTGTGGAAAGAGATGTCTTGGCCTCCCTGCTCAAGCTGCTGCCCCCAGCGACCCGACTTGGGAACAAACAAAAAATAATGGATGTATGGATGTATGAATGTATGGATGTATGGATGTATGGATGTATGTATGAATGTATGTATGTATGTATGTATGTATGTATGTATGTATGTATGTATGTATGTATGTATGTACATACATATGTATGTACATGTATGTTCATCTGTGACCATCTGCTCATAATGACTCATGTTCGTGCTGCTGTTTGTAATGATGTTTTTCTATTACTCTAGGGCTTAGTGTATTTCTAGTTGGATGTTTTTCTTAGTTATATCCTAGATGTTATTACTGTTTTCCTCTTACAATTTGTTGTTGGATGAAACTGGGACCCTGTGTACATAATCTCATTTCATTACATGTACTACATGCGGTGCAAATGACAATAAAGACTCTCTGACTCTGACTCTCTGATGTATGTATGTATGTATGTATGTATGTATGTATGTATGTATGTATGTATGTATATATGTATGTATGTATGTATGTATGTATGTATGTATGTATGTATGTATGTATGTATGTATGTATGTATGTATGTATGTATGTATGTATGTATGTATGTATGTATGTATGTATGTATGTATGTATGTATGTATGTATG
>JBBPBX010002033.1:64066-94748 GCA_038048925.1 Garcialebias charrua | reverse complement strand
ATATATATATATATATATATATATATATATATATATATATATATATATATATATATAATATATGTACATTACAACATATAATTTCATTTGAGCTGCTTCCTTCAGGGCGAAGGTACGGCCTTCCTTTATTCTCAAGAAACAGAACAAAATTTTCTTTCATACCACAAGCAATTAAACTCAATAAATAATACTAAGGTATCATGACTTACTGAGCACAAATGTCTTGGCTACACCTTCTGCAACATTTTGGCTGACTGGCAGATTCACATGTGTTGTGACAAATGTAGAAATGATATGTTGTGTATACACATATATATATATATATATATATATATATATATATATATATATATATATATATATATATATATATATATATATATATATATATATATATATATATATATATATATATATATATATATATATATATATATATATATATATATATATATATAAATATATGTACATTACAACATATAATTTCATTTGAGCTGCTTCCTTCAGGGCGAAGGTACGGCCTTCCTTTATTCTCAAGAAACAGAACAAAATTTTCTTTCATACCACAAGCAATTAAATCAATAAATAATACTAAGGTATCATGACTTACTGAGCACAAATGTCTTGGCTACACCTTCTGCAACATTTTGGCTGACTGGCAGATTCACATGTGTTGTGACAAATGTAGAAAGGAGATGTTGTATATATATATATATATATATATATATATATATATATATATATATATATATATATATATATATATATATATATATATATATATATATACAGTATCCCTCGACTTATGGTGGCCTCGACTTACGGCGTTTCGGCTATACGAACGTGTGTAGAAATGGAACTCGTTCGTAAGTCGGGGATCACCTCTACAATCCCGCCTTCAGATAAAAGTGACCAATACAGGTAGTCCTCGACTTACGGCGTTTCGGCTATACGAATGGGTGTAGAAATGGAACTCGTTCGTAAGTCGGGGATCACCTGTACAATCCCGCCTTCAGATAAAAGTGGCCAATACAATCACATATATATACAGGTAGTCCCCGACTTACGAGCGCTCTTACTTTTCATTCATTCATTCATTCATTCATTCAACCTTTATTTATACAGGCTAGCCTCGTTGAGTCACGGGGACTCATTTACAAGAGGGACCTGTCTCACTTACACCAAACAACCATCCAGTCTCACACTCACACCTAGGGTCAATTTAGAGTCACCAATCAGCCTAACAAGCATGTTTTTTGGTCTGTGGGAGGAAACCGGAGTACCCGGAGAAAACCCACGCATGCACGGGGAGAACATGCAAACTCCACCCAGAAAGGCCCCGGACCGGGATTTGAACCGGCAACCTTCTCGCTGAAAGGCAGCAGCTCTACCAGTTGTGCCACCGTGCTGCCCTATTGCCTCCTACTTACAAGGATCCGGACTTACGAGCTGGCAAATTTTTGGAAAAAACGCAAAAAATACTGAGTTTTTCTGTGTTTTTTCACCACAGTTCGTTAGCTAAACATGTGGACACACGTTTCCGATCATTTTTATGCACTCATAAGCAGTTTTTCGAAGAAAAACGAGTGTTTGTAGTCGCGCTAGCAAAACCGTTCCAACTTACGAGCGAAATTCCGGACTTACGAGACACGTGGCGGCCGTTCCAAGTTACGAATTTTCGCGTTACGAGCGCCTCGGAGGAACGGAACTCGCTCGTAAGTCGGGGACTACCTGTATATATATATATATATATATATATATAAAGCTCTGCAGAGAGTGGTGAAGGCTGCACAGAAGTCTGTTGGAGTCAGTCTCCCCACCATCACAGACATTTACACCTCCAGATGCAGGAAAAGAGCCACCTGCATCATGAAAGACCTCACTCATCCAGCACACTCACTCTTTGCCCCACTCCCCTCAGGACGGAGGTTGAGGAGCATCAAGTGTAGAACCACTAGACTGAGGAACAGCTTCTACCCTGAGGCTGTTAGACTCATGAATAAATAAAAATAAAATAAAAAATAAACACTGCAAAATATCACATCATACTGATGCTGATCTGTTTTCTTGTTGCTGTGTTCATCTGTGTTCATCTGTGACCATCTGCTCATACAAACTCATGTTCGTGCTGCTGTTTATTCCCACTATATTAGGCTTAGTGTATTACTAGTTGATGTTTTTCTTAGTTAGTTCTAGATGTTATTACTGTTTTTCTCTTTCATTTGTTGTTGGATGTAACTGGGACCTCGTGTACATAATCTCGTTTTCATCACATGTACCACATGCGGTGCAAATGACAATAAAGACTCTCTGACTCTGACTCTGATATATATATATATATATATATATATATATATATATATATATATATATATATATATATACATATACATATATATATATATATATATATATATATATATATATATATATATATACATATATATGGTAAATGGAGCTTATTTATATAGCGCTTTCCAGCCCCCTGTGAGGGACCCCAAAGCGCTTTACAATACCAACCATCCACCCATTCATACACACATTCATACACCGGTAGCGGTGACTGCCATGCAAGGCGCCTTCCAGTCCTATCGGGAGCAACTCGGGGTTAAGTGTCTTGCCCAGGGACACAACGACACATGGTGTGAGTAACCGGGATTCGAACCTCCAGCCTTCCGATCGGGGGATGACTGCCATTACCACCACACCACGGCCGCCCATAATATATATATTATATTTATATATATATACATATATACATATATATACAGTACATATATATACATATACTGTATATATATATATATATATATATATATATATATATATATATATATATATATATACTGTATATATATATATATATATATATATATATATATATATATATATATATATATATATTTATATATATATATATATATATATATATATATATATTTATATATTTATATACACGATCCTGTGTACATACTCTCGTTTTCATCACATGTACTACATGTGGTGCAAATGACGATAAAGACTCTCTGACTCTCTGACTCTGATGTATAAATATGCCCCCAAGGCCTCATCCACACCAACAGAATGGCCTCATATACATACCAATGGCTGCAAAAATGCTAATTCAATGAGCCATTTGACTAACTCCCATGGGAACTATAGTTAGAATATCCAAATGGCTCACATGTGGTAGTGCTAGTGTTAATGATGGATGGTTTCTTTTCACAAAGATGGCCTCCTTTACTCCTCTCTCAAACCATTGTTCCTCTCTATCAAGGATGTGAACATCTTCATCCCTGAAAGAGTGACCGCTGGCCTGGAGATGAGTGTAGACCGCAGAGTCCTGACCTGATGATGTTGATCTTCTGTGCTGGGCCATCCTTTTGGCCAGTGGCTGTTTAGTTTCCCCGATGTAAGACTGATCACAGCCCTCCTGACACTGAACAGCATACACAATATTACTCTGTTTGTGCCGGGGGACTGGATCTTTGGGATGAACCAGTCTTTGTCGTAATGTATTTTGGGGTTTAAAAGCCACTGGGACGTTGTGTTTAGAAAATAAACGTCTCAATGTCTCTGAAACTCCCGCAACATACGGAATGACCACTGGTCTGGGTCTGGGTTCCTTCTTTTCACCTGATGGCTGGCTGGAGTCCTGTTTGGGTTTCTTCTCTGCTTTCAGGAAGGCCCAGTTAGGATATCCACATTTCTCTAGAGCCTGTTTTGTGTGTGATTTCTCCTTCTGTCTGGCTGCTGAGTTAGTGGGGACGCTGTCTGCTCTGTGGTACAGAGTCCTTATGACTCCTAACTTGTGCTCCAGAGGGTGATGAGAGTCACCACTGAAGACTGATTGCACGCATCACCAATTTTATTTTCATATTTTAATTAAAGCAGATTTGAACAGTTCGTTTTAAATGTTGTTCGTAAGTTTGATTCCCCCACTGATTTGTCCCACCCTAACCTGCTTTGTTATTTTATTTTAATTTTTTTATTTAATTTAATCATTTCAAAATTAAAACACAGAAGAAACAATTCCAATATGAAGAAAGAAAAGAACAGATTTAAAATGAAAGGAGGCAGAAGAAGAATAAAAATTCTTATATTATCTGCCCCTTCTTAAAACAAAAATCTATTCAACAATCAATTCAAACAATGATTATCATGAACAAAATTGATAACTCATAACAATTGCCGATTTGTAGTACATATGCAATTTTACATTTATATATATCTATTCAAGAATTTATTCTTAATCATTTTCTTAAATAAGGGGTAACAGACAAAGTGCCGCACAAAGACCCCTTATGAAGAAAAATATTAATGGATTTAATGTTCCCTCACCCGGACGCGGGTCACTGGGGCCCCACTCTGGAGCCAGGCCCGGAGGTGGGGCATGTTGGCGAGCGCCTGGTGACCCGGCTTTTACCCATGGAGCCCAGCCGGGCACAGCCCGAAGAGGAGACGTGGGTCCCCCTTCCCATGGGCTCACCACCTGTGGGAGGGGCCAAAGGGGTCGGTGCAATGTGGATGGGTGGTGGCCGAGGGCGGGGACCCTGGCGGTCTGATCCTCGGCTACAGAAGCTGGCCATTGGGACATGGAATGTCACCTCTCTGGTGGGGAAGGAGCCTGAGCTAGTGTGTGAGGTTGAGAGGTTCCGGCTAGAAATAGTCGGACTCACCTCAACGCATGGCTCTGGCTCTGGAACCAGTTTCCTTGAGAGGGGTTGGACACTCTTCCACTCTGGAGTTGCCCCTGGTGAGAGGCGCCGAGCAGGAGTGGGCATACTGGTTGCCCCCCATCTTGGTGCCTGTACGTTGGGGTTCACCCCGGTGAACGAGAGGGTAGCCTCCCTTCGCCTACGTGTGGGGGACGGGCTCTGACTGTTGTTTGTGCCTATGCGCCAAACGGCAGCGCAGATTACCCACCCTTTTTGGAGTCCTTGGGGGGGTATTGGAGAGTGCGCCTCCTGGGGACTCCCTTGTTCTACTGGGGGACTTCAACGCTCACATGGGCAATGACAGTGAGACCTGGAGGGGTGTGGTTAGGAGGAACAGCCGACCACGCGACCAACGCGACCAACACCATTTATAGTGGGGGTGGCGTGCTGCTGACCTCAACTCGGGATGTTGTGAGTCGGTGGGCGGAATACTTCGAAGACCTCCTCAATCCTACTGGCACGTCTTCCACTGAGGAAGCGGAGCCTGGGGACTTTGGGTCGGGCTCTCCAATCTCTGGTGCTGAGGTCACCGAGGTGGTTAAAAAGCTCCGCGGTGGCAGGGCTCCGGGGTGGATGAGATTCGCCCGGAGTTCCTTAGGGCTCTGGATGTTGTGGGGTTGTGTTGGCTTACGCGACTCTGCAATATCGCGTGGACATCGGGGGCAGTTCCCTTGGATTGGCAGACTGGGGTGGTGGTTCCCCTATTCAAAAAGGGGGACCGTAGGGTGTGTTCCAACTATAGGGGGATCACACTCTTAAGCCTCCCTGGTAAGGTCTATTCAGGGGTTCTGGAGAGGAGGGTCCGTCGGATAGTCGAACCTCGGATTCAGGAGGAGCAGTGTGGTTTTCGTCCTGGTCGTGGAACACTGGACCAGCTCTACACCCTCAACAGGGTCCTGGAGGGCGCGTGGGAGTTTGCCCAACCAGTTTACATGTGCTTTGTGGACTTGGAAAAGGCATTCGACCGCGTCCCTCGGGGGGTTCTGTGGGGGGTACTCTGGGAGTATGGGGTACCAGGCCCATTGATATGGGCTGTTAGGTCCCTGTATGACCAGTGTCAGAGCTTGGTCCGCATCGCTGGCAGTAAGTCAGGCTCGTTTCCAGTGAGAGTTGGACTCCGTCAAGGTTGTCCTTTGTCACAGATTCTGTTCATAACTTTTATGGACAGAATTTCTAGGCGCAGCCAAGGTGTTGAGGGGATCCGTTTTGGTGGCCTTAGAATCACGTCTCTGTTTTTTGCAGATGATGTGGTCCTATTGGCTTCATCAGGTCGTGATCTACAGCTTTCACTGGAGCGGTTTGCAGCCGAGTGTGATGCTGGATGAGGATCCTCCAAATCCGAGGCCATGGTCTTGAGCCGGAAAAGGGTAGCATGCCCTCTCCGGGTCGGGGAGGAGGTCCTGCCCCAAGTGGAGGAGTTTAAGTATCTCGGGGTCTTGTTCACGAATGAGGGAAAACTGGAGCGTGAGATCGATAGGCGGATAGGTGCAGCATCCGCAGTGAAGCGGGCGCTGTACCGGTCTGTCGTGGTGAAGAGAGAGCTGAGTCAAAAGGCAAAGCTCTCAATTTACCGATCGATCTACGTTCCCACCCTCATCTATGGTCATGAGCTTTGGGTTGTGACCGAAAGAACGAGATCTCGGATACAAGCGGCTGAAATGAGTTTTCTCCGCAGGGTGTCTGGACTCTCCCTTAGAGATAGGGTGAGAAGCTCAGTCATCCGGGAGGGACTCGGAGTAGAGCCGCTGCTTCTCCACATCGAGAGGAGCCAGTTGAGGTGGCTCGGGCATCTGGTTAGGATGCCTCCTGGACGCCTCCCTGGTGAGGTGTTCCGGGCATGTCCCACCGGGAGGAGACCCAGAGGAAGACCCAGGACACGCTGGAGGGACTATGTTTCTCAGCTGGCCTGGGAACGCCTTGGGATTCCCCCGGAGGAGCTGCTCCATGTGGCTGGGGAGAGGGAAGTCTGGGCTTCCTTACTAGGCTGCTACCCCCGCGACCCGACCCCGGATAAGCGGAAGATAATGGATGGATGGATGGATTTTCTTAAAGTGAGACTAAACCCAGGTTGAGACGGTAACTCCTCCTTCCAAAATCTCCCTGAAAATGGGCGTGTCGAGAGACAAGGAGGGGTGGAGGTAGAGTTGTGCTTTTGTTCACGCCTCCACCTGCAACAACCTAAAACAAATTAAACCTCTAGCCAACAACATACACCAAGCAACAACAAAGAATAAACATGTAGATGTATTTATCTATTCCACCCATTCCATCCAAAACCAAAGGCCTAAAAAAATGAAAATGAAAAGAAAAATAAAACCGCTTGTCAGGAGTGAAATGCAGCATTTCCATATAAGGTATGCACTTCTCATCTCTGCAGGGGATTGGCTCTGCTTGAACCACCTGTGTGACATCACACATGAGCAGACATGTCACACATGAGCGTTTGCACAAATAAGAAAATTAAGGTGTAATCCACCAGTTCAACCCATAGAACTACCGTAAACACATTTTTAGACCAAATATTGCCAAATATTGCCAATTTACACAGATATGCACAATTATGTGAGAATAAACACAGCCATAGTGCTAGATAACATTTTAAACACATTCTAGGGAGTTTATCAGCTAAAAAAAGTTAATTTTTGGTTTAGTCGCACTTTAAATATGGACATTGACTTAGCTTTTTTGACATAATTTTCCAAACCATCCAGTCAGAGTTCTTAGTTATTTTTTAGTTATTTTCCTGTAAAGTGCCGGCTTTCTTTTGGGAATCGTCAAATAGTTGAATTAATTAATGAAAAATCCTGTCATTGTTGTCTCCTCACCACTGTTTGTGCTGCTGCCTTTTTTTTTTTAAGATCTCCATTTGCGTCCTCCATTCATCCCCACCCCCCTTGGAATTGTGACAATTACATAAAAAAGACAAAGCTATAATGTCCCTATTTAAATGTTGTGCCTTTTTGTATTGATCTAGATTGCTCTTCATACGTTTGGATGTAAAAAGTGGAAATTATAATTGCAAGACAGGATTTTTTGGAGTTTTTGAAGGAGAATGTTGTCTTCTTCTGGTCTGATTGAGGATTTTAGCTGTTCAACAGTCCTGAGTCTTTTTTAGCTGAGCTTTTGATTCATAATATTTTCAAACGAGAAGTCTGCTCTATAGAAAGGCCGTTTCTGCACCCAGTTTATGTGGTTTAGCGTTGCCTTGCTGCCAGCTGGATAGATGTATAATTTGTTCTAACACCAATTTGCACTTTTCTGCATTGATGGTGTTTTTCCAGATGTGTAAACTGCTCATACTCCAGGCAGTAATGCACCCCCATATGAACAGAGAGTCAGACTCTTGACCTCTAGACCCTCTCCTCCTGGGAGGACATGGCTTCTGTGGTTTCTGAAGAAACGTGTCAACTTTTGATTGACCTGACCGCAGAACAATTTTCCACTTCGCTTCAGTCCATTTTAAATGAGCTTTAGTCCAGAAAAGACTGCAGCATTTCTTCATGTTCGCTTACGGCTTCATTTATCAGCTGCTCTTACTGTTTTTATCAATCAGCTGTTCTTGTTTTAGTTTTATTTTAAGCCTGTATTTTGTATTTTGTAAAGCACCGTGTGATTCTATCTATGAAAAGTGGTACATAAATAAAGTTTACTTACTTCATTTTTGCATGATAGAGCTTTAACCAGTATTTGTGGGATGGCACAGTGAACTGTGTGTGCAGACAATGATTAGCCGAAGTGTTCCTGGGTCCATTGAGTGATGTCCGAACAGAATCAGAAGATTTTGGTCTTGTAATAATAATAATAATACTGTAAATAATAAAGTGCTATGTGATAACAAGGAACAGGAGATGCAGACTTATATGCACACACCAACGACAGACAAAGGACAAACAGCAGGGAGAGATGACAGGTGGTGAGATTTTTGTTAAGGAAAAGTGCGTTACAAATTATATTCATTATTATTATTATTATTATTATTATTTATTATAGAAGCTAATTACATGAGGGAGCAATAGCTGGGACAGCTCACTAGAGGGTGACACACACTAAGAACAGAGTCAAACACAAGGATCAGGAAAATAAATAAAGACAAGTGAAACACAAAGAAAACAGACACAAAGTACAGATTAGGTACCACCTACTTTTACAGCATTTTCTTGCCTAGTTCTTACTCAGTCAAGATGTGAAGCTGCTGTAAAATTCAAATTAAAAGAAAAAGTGGTACAGGATTTTAGTTTAAATATATAAAACAAGCTTGCAAGCAATGCTTTTACAAGTTTTGAATCATTACATTCTTTAAACAATCCCCCAATTTGTTTTGTGCCGGGGCTAACTTTTTTGTTTGGTGGCTTGCAGTGAACTTATCTGTTATGACTTTTACTGCTTTTTAAACCGGTTAGATCAATGGGTCAATCAGACAACTGCTAACAGGTGCACAGCTCTACCCAAATTGTGCCATGGTTCAACAAAAATTGTGTTTGACACACTCAGACTTTCAGAAACTTAATAACATGAACTACCTGATATGTATTATACATGTAGACAAATCGATTTGGGATTCCAGCAGCTTTGTGGGAGACCATTTTTGTTTTAAATGCTCTTGCTGACCACTAATTGAATAGAACTGAAATATCACATATTAAAGCATCTGGCATTGTTTTCTGTGATGTCATTCAGAGCAGTTCCAGTTTGTGTCTCAGAGACACAGAGGTTTCCCTTTCAGTGCCACGTTTTACATCAACGGCCTGATGGTGACGAGGATCAGTTCCTGCTGCGAGTACCGCTACGCTCCCGGCTTTCAGCAGGGCAGGAAGAGCTGCTTCAGGCTGACTTGGCTGGCTGGTGGGATACCCTGCTGCAGGTCAGATTTCATCCGCTTAGCGATGGGAGAGTCCGATTTTGGCAGAGAAGTAAAAAAAATAATAATAAAGTAAAATTTCCAGTCAAAACAAATTGAGTTAATCTGACCTGAGACCTGAGAGAAAAAAAAGAGGCGGACTGTGCAACAGAAGGGGATGATGTTGGTGCTGGGGAACAAATACAGCTGTTGGTGAACGCACATTTTTCATCTTTTTTTCTCCCCCAGATGTACTAGTCTTCGAAACAAATACAGCTCCTGCCAGCAGCTGAACAACAGCACAGAGGAAAACGTAATTCTCCCTCTTGAGCAGAACACTGGCAACGGTACAAAGCCTTGAAACGAGCGTCTCAATTTTCCATTACTTTCCAAAGCTTATTCATCAATATTTTTTGACATCAAGCCCAGTCCTTTCTTTCAGTTGACTTGTTTGTAGACACAATGTACCAGAAAGTATTGTTTTCTCTCATATCTCCCATGCAGACAACATCCAGTCGTCGTCCCCTCTTTTTATCCCGGCCAAAACGGAGAAAAAATCAGTAAGGAGGACAAGGAAACACATGAAAGAATGGGGATCCACTGACAGCGAGGGCCTTGTTTTAGCCGGAATGAAACAAACCAAGAAGAAAAGACGCAGGGGTCAAACTAACCAGAAGGAGAGCAAAGGCAAAGCAGCTGTAGATAACAGCGGGGAGGACAGGCGAGACGACAAGGACTCGATGAGATCAGCAATGACAGAAAAATCTGAAGGCCGGCCCAAGAAAACACAGAAACTCCTGAAAACAGCCAACGATGTCACAGCGGCGCAGACTGGGCAGCTGCCGTCAAACAAAGCCCCCAAACCTCCCAGTGAGTGTCTGACCTCTTTGAGTTTTATTACTGTACTTTTCGCTGTATAAGTTGCAGCTTTTTGCATAAATTAGCATGCCCTGTGACTTATACACCGAAGCGACAAATACCGTATATTTCGGAGTATAGGTCGCACCTTTTTATAATTTTTTTCATGGCCTGCGACCTATACTCAGGTGCGACCTATATATGGCTTTTTATAAAATAAGCTGATTTGTAATCATTTATTAACAAAAATTAAACTGAGACACACTCTTACAATAATGTCAGCTAACAAATATATATTTTTTAGGTGTTTATCCTGCTAAAATTATTCATTTATTAAAGAAAAGTTCAGCTCAGACACATATTTGCTATAATTTTTTATCAAACAATTAATTGTTTTTAAGTGTTAATCTTCTTAAAAGCCTTGCTGTGCGCTCCTGTGGAAGAGACATTTGCAGCAGAGCTAAACACGGTCCACATTTTGACGTAGGTGTGACCTATATATGGATTTTTCCAATTCTTTGGCAATAATTGGATGGTGCGACCTATACTCGGGTGCGACCTATACTCCGAAAAATACGGTATACGCCCCCCCCCCCCTATTTTTAACCCAATTTTTGGCTGAGATCTGACGATTTCATTCATTCTGACATGAAAAATATTGAGCACTACCATTTTCAGCCGCTAGAGGGCCCTCGAGTACTATGGCAATCCAAGTGTCTCATTAAAAGGTAAAAGTGACTATTAATGAGACACTTGGCTTGCCATACCAAGCCACCTTCGTCTCGCCCTGGAACTCCTCGAGCATTTTTCAGCTGCATTTTGTTGTGCCGCCCTGGGGAAATGCAGCTGATTTCACCATTAAAGTGCATTCATTAAGGACAGGTTGAAACTTTACTATAATTTTGAGCAAACAATTTTTTTTAGGTGGTTATCTTGTTTAAAAAAAAGCACAGCGAGTCCTCCCTCAGCACACTTGTACAGTCGTGAATCGATTTTTGAAATGCAGCTGATTTTACAGTTAAACTGCATTTAACAGACCAAAAAACATGCTTGTTAGGCTGATTGGTGACTCTAAATTGACCCTAGGTGTGAGTGTGAGAGTGGATGGTTGTTTGGTGTGAGTGAGACAGGTCCCTCTTGTAAATGAGTCCCCGTGACTCAACGAGGCTAGCCTGTATAAATAAAGGTTGAATGAATGAATGAATGAATGAATGAATGAATGAATGAATTTGTTAAGGAAAAGTTCAACTGAGGCACCTGTGCTACAATTTTGAGTAGGGATGTCCCGATCAGGTTTTTCTGACCCCGAGTCCAAGTCCTTTAATTTGAGTAATATCGAGTCCCGATCCGATACTTCTAAAATACATTTTTAAAATTAAGAGAAAAAAAAAGATCCAGATGTCCCTTAATTTTTATTTTATTTACCTTAACATTTAACAGAGTGCTTCTGTGAGGTAGATTGAACAATCAAGTAATAAGATTTTTTTTTTTTTATTCACATTGAAGTTTAGTGCAACAGTATGAAATAAAAATGTATAATTTAAAATAAGCAGCTCAACTTAAAATACTGAGCAGGCATGTAAACAAATAAGAAACTTAAAGTGTCAGTTTTATAAAATAAGGCTAGTATCATGCTTTTCTGAACAGCACTCTTAACTCTCCTCCTGTGGCTTCACAGAAGGAAGTGTATATTGTTCTTTATGAGATAAATATAAAGTCTCTTGCAGCGTGAGCTGGCTCGTCTTCGGCTGTTGTCTGGTTAAACTCTGTGTATTGTGTCGGTGTTTGTTTCTGATGTGCCTAATCAGGTTTGTTGTGTTAAATGTAGCCTTTTCCTTACCTCCTCTTGACGAACTTTACACATCTCACAGTTTGCAAACGCAGTCATCCACTTTCAAATATCTCCACACGACAGACATCGCTGCCTCCACTTCAAGCTAATGCCGCGTTCCGCTTCTTTTTTTACGACAGTCACTGCTTTACGGCAGGCACTGCTGCAAAAATATTGTGCATGTTTTGTTCCGAGACAATTTGACTCTGTAACACAACATACAGTTAATATAATATTCCCGTTTGTGTTTAGAATAAATATACACATATATATCCGATCCCTGATCGGTGTGTAACGCCCGATTCAAATCGAGTCTGAAATCACGTGATCGGGACCGATTTCCGATCATGTGATCGGAAATCGGGACATCCCTAATTTTGAGCAAACAAATAATTGCTTTTAAGTGTTAATCTTGTTAAATTCTTGTTAAAGTCCTCCCGTACACGCTCCTGCGGCAGCCAATTGATTTTTGGTACAACACTGGCCCACGTTTCTGGGTGGTTAGCGGTGAGGCATAACAAACGTGACGTGTCAGCGGTAACACGTGACTTATACAGCGAAGCAATGTATTTATGTTTTTTGCCACTTTATAAGACATATTTGGACTGAAGCGACTTATAAGGCAGTGCGACGTGTACAGCGGAAAGTAAGGTACTGTAGGAAATGAAAGGCCCAGCATAGTCGCCCGCTGCTGAAATTGTAGACAAAAGTGGAGCAACATTGTCTTCCCTCATGTCTCTGTGTTAGTTTGTCTGCAGCATTAGATACATATGAACCACTTGATGGATTTTAATGAACTCAGAAAGTTATATATGGATACCCAATCAAACCCAACAACAGCTTCTTCTCAATTATTTTTTACAGACATTGAGCTAAAATTGAGCTCGTAGCTCCTAAGCCAAGCTCAAAATGGATCATTGAAGAGTTGTTTTTAAAACTTTGAGGTGAACTGTTGGAGTTAAATGTGTCTGTTAGCAAAATATCTCATGAATCACTAGATGGATTTGAATTTAACTCTTAGAACATAATTGTTGGATGTGTCCTCGAGCTTGTCCGTCTACCCAGTAGAGCTACCTCTTTGGTTATAGCCAAAACTCTACTGCAGCCTCTTCTCTAAGGGGTATAATGAAATTACTCTTTACTCAGAATAATTTCAGACTAAGGCCCTGTTTACACGGACACTGTGTGGGGGAAACGGATGTTTTGGGTATGTTAATTAGGTGAAAAGTTTTGCGTTGACACTGTCGAATTCTGTGGATACGACTCTCTCCCCCTGCACCCCCCGTCCTCATGATTTCACTGTAGTTACCATGCTGGGCCATTAGATGGCGCTGTGATTTTTGGAACCTTCACTACTACGCATGCGCTGCCTGAGGTAAACAGACCAGCTGCCTCGTCTTGTTTTCCTCTCTGGCTAAAATCAGCTAACTACAAGTTGTTGTCAACAAGTTAACAACAAGTTAAAGCTGGAATTTGGACAAGAGTCAACAGATTTGAGTCAGTGGGACCCGCTTCATCTAACAAGCTGCACACTAGACGCTGAGACTGTGGACCAGAACCAGAACCGCTGAGTGGACTGTGGACCAGAACCGGACTTTACTCCGTGATGCAGCTGACTTACAGCAGGTAAATCAACGTTCTTAATATAATGTTTGCTTGTGTTTACTTTGATCACACAACAACTGAGTTTTTATTTATTTATTTATTTATTTCTGCCAGGTGGAGAAGCTGTCGCTCCAGCAGGCAGACGGTTCGGCGCGGTTCTGATGGGTCCAGATGAAAACACAGCAAGAGTCCAGTTCATTAACGTAGTTACAGTTCGGTTCACGTGTTTTAATAGTGTGTTCAGTTTAATTCTCAGTGTTTGTGTTTAAACTTTGGTGCTGAATAAATAAATAAATAAATAATAAACCTGGTGTCTTCATTTTCACAGCACGTTACGCACTGTTTAAAAAATGTAACGAGTCCAGATAGATACTGTAGTTCAGATAAATTTACATCTCCCACGCCAACATAAATACTGTTTATTATTGTTAAACTGTTATATTTTGCAACGTGACACGTGAAATGTCAGACTGTCCGCGCGTGCGGGCTGCGCGCATGTGGTTGACACAAAAGCTCCACGGGAGATGTTTACATTATCAGCGGGGGGTCAGCGAAAAACTTCCACCTTGAGAGCAGGGTCAGAAAAGTATCGGTGTCATCGAGGGGGGCCAGCAGCGTCGTGTAGGCGATAAGCAAAGTCGCAAAGAGAAAGTAGCGGTTACACTCAAAATACGCGCCGTGTAAACTGGCCCTAATTCAACTTAGGCTGTGTGCGAGGACGATTCACCCAGACTGATAACGACCTCCATTTGTGAGCCACACCCTTATCTCACCCCGTAGTTTGTACAACCTAGTAGTTGAAGTAGATTTGTTGTCCACAAGGAAACTCTAACGTTCGCTTATCCTCATTGTAGATTGGAACTCTCACCGATCTGGCTCTTTTTAGAATCCAGGAACAGGATTCAAGGGTATTGATTTAATATTCACAGCTAATAAACCATTTAAAACCTCCTTTGTAAAAAAAAAAAGAAGAAAAAAAAGAAATTGACCAGATAATCTGACATTGTTGGATTTTATACCTGGATCATTGAGTATGAACTTTGGTAAAAATATTATTCTTATCGATTTTTATTGAGTTGTGAGTCTCCTCTCCACCTGGGAACAAACGAGACGAAAACGGTACCGTGGTCAGACGGCGACATAATCATCGAGTCTATGTCTACAGCTGATTATTTTTTTGGAGTCAAGCCCATTCAAGATGATAACCTTATTTTTCCCGCAAACATTCAAAAAGCGTTTTCTCAGCCAAGTTTACAGAAATTGAGTGGGTAGTGGCTGAGTTTTGTACACAACATATACTTTGAGAACTACACATTGAGCATTGTGCTTAAAACGTTGGCATCAAAGGTTCACCCCAATTCAAGATGGCCAGATTATCAACGTTATTCAACATAAAACGGCTACAGCTCAGTCATTTATGTAGATATTGAGCTAAACATTAGTGTGACTGTTGATGAGATTCACACACGGCACTCACTCTATGTGCAAACACAACTCGGAAGATTTTACAACATCACCTGAGATTGTATTTAATGTCATTGACAAGATTTGACCAAAATGCCTTCAAATTCTTCTTACATGAGTTTAATTTACATCACAACCATGGATGGTAGCACAGCTCATCCCTACAAAAAAAAATGCTAAAGACTTTTAATGAAACAATTTCAGTTAGTTTCATTCCTGTAAAGAACAATGGAGAAACAAATGGAGATACAAATGACCCTTCAGGCCATCTGCATCTGGTATTTCCATTTTATAGGCCTTGTGGACCAAAAAAAGAGAAAGAACAAGAAGTGTTTTCTTTTTGAAGTTTCATGTCAGGATAAGGAGGTACTGACGAAGCAGAACACAGAGAACCAGAAAGACCTGGAGTCAGATGAGAGAACCAAAGACGTGGAGAAACCAAAGGACTTCTACAAAGAATGTGTGGAAATGAGCGCCGAGTTGAACCGAGCGCCAAACAAACACTTGTTCAAGGCAAACAGTGAGTAAAGATATTAAATAATAGTAGGAATAAAACAAAGCCCATTGGAATGCTGCCACTGATTCATATTAAAGGGGACCACATATTCAAAATTCACTTTTTAATGTTTTTTTTTACTCAACTTTGGGTATGTACTTCATAAAAAAACTGTGCTAGGGCCAAAAAAATGCACCCAGTGGTTTATTTACTCTAAGTATATTTATTTATCTTTGATAGAAACACTTCGTTTCCACTTCCTGCGGTTTGTGACGTCACAAACCGCAGCCACAACCCACAACCCCAACCTTTGTCCCGCCCCGTCACCTAGCAACCCCTGGTGATGCTCCACCCACTTCAGTATGAAAGAGGTGACGGTTGTTTTTCCTTATTTCATGTCAGCACAATGGCTAAAAATGTCACAGAGTCTAGCCAGCTAACGTGAGCGTTGCAAAGATTCTCTAACCCTCCTGGCCCAGATAATGGCATAGTTTTCAGATGGGAGTCTTGAATGAACAGCGATGCAGCATGTTGCAGTGTGTGTGTGTGTGTGTGTGTATTGGTTTATGTGTCATAGCAGGCCAGACTACGTACCGCTAAACCACATTAACCAACCTGTGTGTGTGTGTGTGTTTGTGTGCACGCGCTTATCGAGGGAGAGGGAGTTTTAACGCTGTCATTAGGGGGGAGAGCAAATACACACCCTCGAGTGAACAAATGAGACCCTCGAGAGAACAAATGAGACCCGCGTGAGCGCAAATCAGACCCCGTGAGCGTGTGTTTGTCCGCTGCGAGTGACATCCGCTCCCTCCAGCGCGCGCGCACAGGGGGAGGGAGGGAGACGTATTACAGAGGAAAAATTAAAAATGACACGACAACTTGTACACGTCTGATCTGTCCCACAATAAATACGTCGCGGTCCAGTTCAGCTCAGCTCAGGGCTCTGGGTGGCAGTAACGCGAGTTCAGACATCCTCGTCTGCCTTTGGAGGGCGGAGTTAATGTAAACAGATCTTTGAAGGGCGTGAACTTCAGATCTCATTAACATAAACCAGTCGTTCAAAACGAAAGTTAAAAATGGCAGAATTAAAAAGGGTATAATTGATTATCTAAGAATTATTTTGTGTATTAAATTGAATGAACATTGTCTGGTAACCCCACAGACATACCATAAATTTTTTAAAAAACCTATCTGTGGTCTCCTTTAAACACTTTAACTGAAGGAAAGAGAAACAGAGAACACCTGCGTACACAGAAGCAGTCCTGCTTGAACCTTGTGTTTTCCATGCTCTCATTTAAAGTAGGTGTAACTAACACACGGTGCCACGGCGCCTGGCTTCTTTCATTTTCTCTCTGTGCACCAAGTCCTGGAGAGGTGCCGGCTCCAAAAGAGGCTCTCGTCGTGCCCCACAGATCCAGGCTCAGACGTGGAGCTCAGTGCAGAAAGTGACACGATGCCGCCGCCCGAGGAGGAGGAAGGAGGCGAGGTCTGCCAGAACCCAGGCGAAGAGGAGGCCGTGGAGGAACATGATCTGCAGGCGCAGGTGTGTGTCCAACACAAGCTGACTGCGCTTCTGCCAGAAACACTTTTGGGAATGAAATAAAAGAGAAGCAAGCAGATTTATGCAGAAGTTCTCCTACTTTGTGTTATAGCTAACAGGTCCACCAATACCAACGTCAGTACTGAGGATTGAACAAAATGATGACATAAAAGATTATTGTCCGTTTTTGTTAATAGTTTCATACATCAGCATAAAGAGGTTTGAACCAGTTCTCACACGTGGCACAGAGCAGCGTTGTTAACCGGTCACTTCAAGTCAATCCACAACATTTTTATTGAAATAAAGTCAGATGTTGACAAATGACACGTGTCGTTCCAGTGTTTGAGCGTTTTAGTCTTCTCTCTAGTTGTGTCCTTAAATTAACATCCATCCATTATCTTTACCTGCTTCTTCCTTTTCAGGTCGTGGGGGTCTCTGGTGCCCATGCCCACTCATTGAGAGAAAGGTGGGGGACACCCTGGACATGTCTCCAGTCCATCACAGGGACACATAAAGACAAATGAGACAAAGAACCACTCACACCTAGAGTCACCAATGCGTCTAACATGCATGCTTTTTGATCTGTGGGAGGAAACCAGAGTACCCGGAGAAAACCCACACACACACGGAAAGAACATGCAAACTTCACCCAGCAAGGCCTGGCCGGGGTTTGAACCAGCGACCTTCTCACTGAAAGGCAACAGCTCTACCAAGCCCCTTAAATGAACAGTTTAAGGTAAAATTTTAATAAAAATAGAAAAGTAAGTAAAAATAAGTGCTTTACTGTGATGGACTTGCAACCTGTCCAGGAGTGTCCCCCGCTTCTCACAGGATGGCTGGATATGGGAACCAGTGACTCCCACAACACTAAAACAGAGAAGTGGGTAAAGATAATAGATGGATGAATGAATGGATAAAAATAAGTTCTAGAATAAATATATGAGAATTACTGAATCCTAGAAAACCAGCGGGTTCGGATGTTGTCAGTCCATACAATGGGCGTTATCAACTGTTATCATCCCCACATATAGCGGCGAAACTGTCCAATATACCTGCTAGCATGTTTAAAAGAACGTTATCAGCATTCTAATCGCTGTAAGTAGGCAGCGTGTTTCCACAAACCCGGAAGTGTTGTGTTTTTGTTTTTTTCAGCTTATGTAACCATTTTCCTAAATCTAACCTTAAAGCTCCACTGACATCATCTTTTAACTTTCCATAAAATGGCACAACACATATATATATATTAAGATTGACCTCTGATCGTTTTTGCTAAAACAATGTGAAATTAATGAAAATTCCTCTCCAAAATAGTTTAAAATTAGCGCCGTTTATTTACACGGTAAATTCGGGTTTTTCCGGTCACGTGATTGTGACGTCAGACACAGAGCTCTGCTCCAACGGCACATTTAATACAATGAATAAAGATACAAACGCATCCATCGAATTTAGCCATTTAAAACTTTAGATTTTAGCGATTTGGCTCCAGTTCGTGAAGAAGAAGTTATTTTGAGTGATCAAAAATCAAACAGCATGGTTTCTTTTGTCCGTGCTGCCTTTTTTTTCAGGAGAGGTTTCACATTCAAAAAGCGAACAGCAGATGTCAGCAAAGCCATTGTGATTCCTCTTACAGAGCACTGTAAGAGGAATCACGATGGCTTTGCTGACATCTGCTGTTCGCTTCATGAATAACTTCTTCTTCACGAACTAAAGCCAAATCGCTCAAATCTAAAGTTTTAAATGGCTAAATTCGACGGACGTGTTTGGATCTTTCTCCATTGTATTAAATGTGCCGTTGGAGCAGAGCTCTGTGTCTGACGTCACAATCACGTGACCGGAAAAACCCGAATTTACCGTGTAACAAAACGGCGCTAATTTTAAACTATTTTGGAGAGGAATTTTCATTAATTTCACATTGTTTTAGCAAAAACGATCAGAGGTCAATCTTAATATATATATATATGTTGTGCCATTTTATGGAAAGTTAAAAGATGATGTCAGTGGAGCTTTAAACCTGACCCAGAGGACCAACCCTAAACCTAACCCCCTTACCCTTGTGCCTAAACCTAACCAAGACCCTAAACCTAACCCGAGACCCTTTACTCTAAACCTAACCACGTAGCTAAAGACGGAGGCTGCTGTCATTGCTTGTAACGTGACAACACACCTTTAAACCTCCTAGGAGGTACAGGAGGGGCAATCTGACCGCTACATATGGGAATGATAATAACTGATAATGGCCATTTAATGCTTGATAACATCCGAAGCGGTGGGAGGAAGTATTTCCCACATTGATTTACCATATTTACAATTTACTAATAGCTGTGTTTGGCTGTATACAACAAAAAATATTTAACATGATCATATGTACACATATGTATCTGCATAATATCTATACATATATAGGTACCGGCAGTCCAAACGGCATGCGACTCGGGTGGTTGCTGAGGCAAAAACTCGGGCGTGGGAGGAGTTCGGAGAGGCCATGGAGAATGACTTCCGTACGGCTTCGAGGCGATTCTGGTCCACCATCCGGCGTCTCGGGGGGGGAAAGCGGTACGCGACCAACACCATTTATGGTGGGGATGGCGTGCTGTTGACCTCAACTCGGGATGTTGTGAGTCGGTGGGCGGAATACTTCGAAGACCTCCTCAATCCTACTGGCACATCTTCCACTGAGGAAGCGGAACCTGGGGACATTGGGTCGGGCTCTCCAATCTCTGGTGTTGAGGTCACCGAGGTGTTTTTTTTTCCCTTTTATTGATGGCCTCCCTTCTCACCTCACAGCCATCCTCTCACACGATATTAATTTTTTTTTAGAGAGAAAGGAAAGATAGAAAGTAAGACAACAAAACACAACAATTATCCACAAAAAGAGCACAAGGCAAACACACCCAACCTCCGTCCGCAATCCTGCAAAGCACATGACAGAACACAGCAACAAAATACACATGCATAAAGACTAATAATATTCATGACCTTGCAGTAGATTTCCATAAATAAGCATACCCATACCTACAAATACACTACAAATACACTCCCTGTATGAGAAATTCCAGTCTGGATTCAGAGCAGCTCACAGTACTGAGACAGCACTGCTGAGAGTAACAAATGATGTCCTCATGGCTGCTGACACTGGTTCTCCCTCCATCCTTGTCCTCCTTGACCTCACTGCAGCCTTCGACACTGTGGACCATAATATCCTCCTCCACCGTCTTCATGTGGAGGTCGGTCTCTGTGACATTGTCCTGGACTGGTTCAGATCTTTCCTCTCCGATAGGCTGGAATGTGTTAGCCTTGGCAATGCCACTTCCCAGACAGTCGGTGTCTCCTGTGGTGTCCCTCAGGGGTCAGTTCTGGGGCCCCTGCTGTTTTCCCTCTACATGCTGCCTTTAGGTCAAATTATCAATCAGTTCAACATTTCTTTTCACTGCTATGCCGACGACACGCAGCTTTACATCAGGACTGGAACATCATCATCATCCCTATCTCCGTCTTCACTCACTGTTCTCTCTGCCTGCCTGGAGGAAATAAAGGCATGGATGAATCAGAATTTTCTTCAATTAAACTGCTCGAAGACTGAGGCCATATTGATTGGCACCCCTCACCAGATACAAACATCAACTTTAACAACAATCTCCTTCTCTGGTCAAGACATCCCCCTCTCCACCTCTGTTACAAATCTTGGAATAAAAATGGACTCTCATCTTACATTTGAAAATCACATTAAGCATCTGTTTAAAACCTGCTTCTTCCATCTTCGAAACATCTCCAGACTTCGCCCATCTCTGACTTTTCCTGATGCTGAGAAACTCGTCCATGCCTTTGTCTCCTCCAGGCTCGACTACTGCAACTCCCTGTTTATTGGTATCCCTGGCAAAAACCTTCAGAAACTTCAATACATTCAAAACAGTGCAGCAAGGATTCTGTTGAGAGTTCGTAAATTTGAACATATTACACCCATTCTCCATAACCTCCATTGGCTTCCTGTCACCTACAGAATTCAGTACAAAACTGCTCTCATTACCCATCAATGCTTGCACGGCACTTCACCTGACTATCTAAAGGACATTCTTGCACCATATTCATCCACCCGGTCTCTACGATCACAGAACAGTAATTTCCTTCATATTCCTCGGACCAAATTGAGGACCATGGGAGACCGAGCATTCTGTGTGGCTGCCCCCCGCCTGTGGAACTCCCTCCCTGACGACCTGAGAGCTCCACAGTCACTGGTTGACTTTAAAAGCAGCATAAAGACCTTTCTTTTTAAGCAAGCCTATTCTGCCTCCACATGATTTTATCTTTGATCTTAGCTGATATCATTATTGATTTTACTTGATTTTATCACTTGTTTTATTTTATTTATTTTTTAAGCAAGCCTAATCTGCATCCACATGATTTTATCTTTGATCTTAGTCGATATTATTATTGATTTTATTCACTTGTTTTATTTTGATCTTTGCTTTACACTTTGTAGCACTTTGAGATTTTTATTAATGAAAAGTGCATTATAAATGGAATTCATTATTATTATTATTATACATATATATACATATACATTCATATCACATATCCATCTACATATCTGCATATGATATCTACATATACATCCCTGCATCCATTTGTGTGTGGCTGTGAACATGCATAAGTGAATAAGGTTCCTCCAATAGAACATTCAGTAGCGACCGTGAAGCATCAGAGATCCGCCCCCCCAAGGCCCGAGGCAGACGAAGGGGCGATCAAAGCCCAAGACCCCAAGAAGGACCCCGAGCCCAGAGTCCCCAGGGCCACCCGAACAGGACGAGCCACTCACCCTCTCCCCAGATCTGACCAAGGGGGAGAACCGGACGAGCTCCACCAGCGACTACACACAAGCCGTTTACGCATTGGCCAGCCCTCAATGGCCCGGGGCTCCCCTGGGTGGCTCTGGGCCACCCGCGTTCATTACGCATTTGCCGCAAAGCCGCCTTGAAGTGGGTGGGCAGTTCTCTGGAAGTGGGTGGGGTGCTCTCTTCACGTGGGTGGAGTGTTCGTGTTTTAAGAGAGGAGACTCGGCAAAAAAAAAATTGTTAGCTGGATATATATATATTAGTGTTTCTGCGTTTAATTTTTGTTAATAACTGATCACAAATCAGCTTATGTTACAACGTAAATAACACGAAGCGCACACCCATTTCCGCCTTTCAGCGCGACCTGAATGTCATTAAACAATAACTAATATTGTCTAACTGTTGCGCGCAGCCAGGGTTTTAAAATATAACGAATAATCTCTAACTTTTACGTGCAGCTAAAATGTCAGGAGGAGTGATTCCTATATGGGGAAGTTGGACACCTGAAAATTCAGTCCGCCGAATAGCTCAACGAGTTAATGCATTGTCGTTTTGACCGGGAGAAGTGGGTTCGCTTCCCGCCTGGGACAAAGTTATTTTACTTTTTTTTTCTTTATTCACATTTTCTTTTAAATAAAAAGGAGTTTGTTTGGTTAACAAACTCCTTTTTATTTACTCCAATAAAAAAAAAAAAAACTTTGTCCCAGGCGGGAAGCGAACCCACTTCTCCCGGTCAAAACGACAATGCATTAACTCGTTGAGCTATTCGAGCGGACTGAATTTTCAGGTGTCCAACTTCCCCATATAGGAATCACTCCTCCTGACATTTTAGCTGCACGTAAAAGTTAGAGATTATTCGTTATATTTTAAAACCCTGGCTGCGCGCAACAGTTAGACAATATTAGTTATTGTTTAATGACATTCAGGTCGCGCTGAAAGGCGGAAATGGGTGTGCGCTTCGTGTTATTTACGTTGTAACATAAGCTGATTTGTGATCAGTTATTAACAAAAATTAAACTCAGAAACACTAATTCAGCTAACAATTGTTTTAGGGGTTTCTCGTTTCTGTAGTTAAATTTGAATGAAATTCAACCCTCGCGCTGAGGTTGTTTGAATGAGTCCCGCCCCTGCTGCAAACAACGAATCAAATGTGAGCAGTACATGACGTGAAACTGGCTCTGTCGGGCTCGGCCCGATAAGAACCACGGTGAAGATGGTTCCAGAACAAGGGTGGATCCCGGGCGGAAAAGGTAAATGCGAAGACGCCGAACCCGGGTTAGAAGCTGGGAGAGCCGGGGAGGGCCGGCCAATGCGTAAACGGCTACAACAATGACCCCCGGGAGGCCAACAGCAACAAACCCACAGGCCCCCGCCGGAGCTCGCTACAAGAGCCCGTTGCACTGACGTAGCCCCAGGCCCGGACACCGGGGACGCCCACCCCTCAGGCCCAGACCCGATAGGACCAGAGGACCCGAGCCCCACCAGGCAGCCACCAGGCCGAGCCGACACACACCCAAGCGCCCAACCCCTGAAAGCGACAACAAGGGCCCCCAGCACGCCCGTAGGCAAAAGGACACCCACCCGGGAGCCACGTGGTAGGAGCGTGACACCAAGTAGCCTCAGATGTAACAGAAGCCGTTTTCGCACTGCACAGCCCTCAACGGCCCGGCCCGCCCCTGATTGGCCCAGAGCCCGGCCTGGCCCGCCCCCGCTCATTACGCATTGTCCGGAGAGCCGCCTTGAAGTGGGTGGGAAGTTCTCTTGAAGTGGGTGGGAAGTTCTTGTGTGCGCGCTTACAGTGTTTTAAGAGAGGAGACGCCGCTAAAAAATATTTGTTAGCTGAATATATATATTAGTGTTTCTGAGTTTAATTTTTGTTAATAACTGATTACAAATCAGCTTATGTTAGAACGTAAATAACATGAAGCGCGTACCCATTTCCGCTTTTCAGCGCGAGTTGAATGTCATTAAAATATAACTAATATTGTCTAAATCTTGCGTGCAGCCAGGGTTTTAAAATATAACTAATAATCTCTAACTTTTACGCGTAGCCAGAATGTTATGGGGGTTATTCCTTTATAGGTAAAGTGGACTCCTGAAAAAACCAATACTCCGCCGTGGTAGAGAGGAAGAGCGCTCAGCTTTCCACTCTACATTTTATCTTGACTCGTACGGGTTCAAATCTCACCTGGTACAAGTTATTTTATGTTTGTATTTTATTGGATAAAACCAAAGAAGGAGTTTGTGTTAACCAAACAAACTCCTTTTTATTTTCTCCAATAAAAGACAGAGCCTCAGCCTGTTTGCGCCTCTGGTCCAGCCTGGTCTGAATTCGATCCAGAGCTTTTCCGAATAATCCCGTCGGCTCTATCGAGTAGTGCAGAAAAGCAATTCTTTTTACCTCCGGGAGGTCAGTTAGGGTCATCCACAGATGGCGTTGTGCAATGACCACCTCAGCCATGCCTCTGTCTTGTGCAATAGCTGCTGTCCCCATCATGCGGAGCACAAAGTCTGTTGCCCTACGGGTTTCATCCAACATGTCGGCGGCAGCCTGTCTGTCCGTCGTTACCTGGAGCTCCTGCAGTTTTTCAGCCAGGTACGCCTGCATCATGGGGGACACGTTCATTGCGCGCGCCCCGAGGTCCTGAGCCCTGTAGCATTTCTTGAGCAGAGAAGCCGAGTCTCGACAGGCTTTGCTAGGCAGAGTTGGTTTTGTCCCGGATGACCCAGGAGCCAGGTGAGATGCCAGCATGTCCTCCATTTGTGGCACATTGGCTATACCCGTTGCATCCATCCCATCCACGTCGAGGAACTGCGAGAGCGGCAGCATTATGGGAGCCCTGGGCTGAGTCCAGGTACGAGTCAGCTCCGTGAGGAAATCCGGAAAGATGGGCATTCTTTGCCTCGTGGCGGACTGTTGCTTTGAGTAAAAATAATTTCCTGCCAACCTCGTGACTTGTTGACGAGGTGGAGGCTCTGGCCATGGGATCTGTAGCGCGTCCGCTGCACTGCGACACAAGTCGAACAGAGCAGGGATCGAAAAGTCAGTCTCCGGGAGCACAGGCGCCGGGGTGCGAGAGAGGTCTCCCCCCTGTTCGTCGTACTCAACGTCGGCGTCATCCGCAGAAAATTCACCTGAGGCTGAAATCGAGATCTCGTCCTTGTTCATCAAGCCTCGAGTGTCGAAGTCGACTGTTAAGTCCCCGATGGGAGCCAGCGCGTCTGGGCTGTCGCCCCATTCGCCCTGGGTGCTGTCCTCCAGAGCCATGCTCTCGAGTTCTGGCGTGGGAGTGAGAGGCTCAGTAGTGTCCGGGTCTGTTGGCGCCGCAGCAGCGCCCATGGGTTTGGCGACGAAGTCCGCCCGGTGCCTCCTCACCGCCTCCAGCATCTGGCTGCAGTGTGGGCATGATTCGGGCGCATCCAGCGCCATATTCGCGTGCAGCATTCCCAGGCAGACAGGACAGGCCTCATGGGTGTCCGTCGCCAAGAGGGAAAAACCGGAGCCGCTCGGGCTCACCGTCCTGCTAGTCTTTTTCGGAAGTCTTGTCTTTCGCTTTCCTTTCTCCAGAGGCATGTCCGAGATAAGCCGAGCAAGTCCTTCCAAAATCCTTTTTTTTTGTTGAGACGTCTCCTCTGTGCCGTCGCTTTCGTTGGCTAGCCTGCTACAAAATTAGCAGAGGTAGCGATGTGATGCAGTTTAGCGCCGTCGAGCGAAGCAGTCTGCGGAAAGAGGAGAAGAAAAAACTTCGGAGTTAAGGAAAAATGTGCCGGACTAGCTTTCGCTAGCCCGGCAGTATGCAGGAAGAAATCTCTGTACGCCCTGTGTAGGGAGCAAGCTCACCTCTGGTCGAGCGATGAGGTACAAAGAAGTCCCGCGAAGAGAAGTTCAGGTTTAAGCGAGGTGAAGGGCAATAAGAGGAAGTAAGATGGGCGTCAGCGCCTTAAATACCCAGAGGGTGGGGTCTCTGGCATGACGCTGATGCCCCTGCCATAAAGGCGTGATTGTATTCCTTCAGGTAATCGTGCGGAGCGCAATTCCCCATAGCATTTATGTTGCACCAAAGTGAATGACTGATAAGGGAACTAAACATCATCCTGCTGTATCTGCTCCAGTTTGTTACTTTGTACTTTCTTCCTGCTCTACTCTGCATCTTCTGTGACTGGCTGGAAAAAACAATGGCCACTTTTTTAATCTGAACCTTCTTCAACCAACAGTTCTGTCATTCTGTACAAAGACAGTTTCACATAAATTAACAAAATTTTTGACCTTAAAATATATTGTTTTTCTTGTCATGTCTCTGTCTTTGAATCCTGATTTCATTTCATTGCCCATCTAGTTTGCATTTGTTTTGTGGACTTGGAGAAGGCATTTGACCATGTTTCTCGGGGTTACACTGTGGGGTGTGCTCCGTGAGTATGGGATTGGGGGCCAGTTGTTATGGGTTGTTCAGTCCCTATACAAGCGGTATAAGAGTTTAGTTTGCATTGCCTGTAGTAAGTCGGAACCCTTCAGAGTGGGAGTTTGACTCCACCAGTGCTGCCTGTTGTCACCAATTCCGTTAATACCTTTTATGGACAGGATTTCTCTGTGCAGCCAGTGGGCGGAGGGTTTCCAGTGCTGTGGTCTCAGGATTCCATCTGTGCTCTTTGCAGATGATATGGTCCTGTTGGCATCATCGTGCCGTGATCTTCAGCTCTCACTAGAGCAGTTCACAGCCGAGTGTGAAGCAGCTGGGATGAGAATCAGCACCTCCAAATCTGAGGCCATGGTCCTCAACCGGAAAAGGGCGGATTACTCTCTTCAGGTCGAGGGTGAGGTTCTACCTCAAGTGGAGGAGTTCAAGTATCTCATGGTTTTGTTCATGAGTGAGGGAAGAATGGAGTGTGAGAATGACTGACTATTGGTGCAGCATCTGCAGTATTATGGACTCTGTACCGGTCTGTGGTGGTAAAAGAGAGCTGAACTGTAAGGCAAAGCTCTCTGTTTACGGGTCTGTCTATGTTCCTACCCTCACCTACGGTCACGATCTCTGGGTAGTGATCGAAAGAATGAGATTGTGGATACAGACAGTTGAAACGAGTTTCCTGCAGAAAGTTGCTGGACTCTCCCTTAGAGATAGGGTGAGAAGTTCAGTTATCCAGGAGAGACTCGGAGTAGAATTACTACTCCTCCACATGGAGATGAGCCAGTTGAGGTGGTTCTGGCATCTGGTAAGGATGTTCCTTGGGCGCCTCCCTAGGGAGGTGCTTTGTGCATGTCCGACTGGGAGAAGACCTCGGGGAAGACCCAGGACATGCTGGAGAGACTATGTCTCTCAGTTGGCCTGGAAAGACCATGGAATCCTCCCAGAAGAGCTAGAAGAGGTGGCTGTGGAAGGAGATGCCTGGGCCTCCCTGCTCAAGCTGCTGTCCCCGTGACCCGACTTTGGAATAAGCGGAAGATGATGGATAGATGGATGGATGGATAAAAAATCTTAACAAAATATGTTAAGTTCAGTCACAAGGTTCAGTCTTATGACCCACCCTCTTCACAATCTACATAAATAATATAGGTCAGATCACTTCTTATGCATCCTTACATTTCTATGCCGACGACACAGTTGTTTACTGTTGAGCTAAAACAGTTGCTAAGGTTTTCTAGCTTTTACAGTCTGCATTTGAAATCACCCAGTCAGGTTTGTTCCATCTCAAACTTGTGCTAAATGCTGACAAAACCAAAGAGATGTTATTTTCAAACAGGAAGTTGGTACCAGTAGTCCTTCCCTCTTTGAATGGTGCTCCTACTGAGTTTGTCGATTCTTATAAATTCTTGGGTATTCTGATCAAGTTGCATCTCGCTGCGCTGCATGCGCTGAATGAACTGAATGAGTTCTTTGCTCGGTTCGAGACAAGTAACAGCACACCAGCACATAAACTCCCCCCCTCTCCTGATGGCCAGGTGCTGACGCTGTCCTCAGACAGCGTAAGGCGATCATTCATCAAGATTAACGCCCGGAAGGCCTCTGGTCCTGACAACATACCTGGTCGTGTGCTGAAGGACTGTGCAGGGGAACTCGCAACGGTCTTCACGGACATCTTTAACATCTCACTGAGCCAGGCCATCGTCCCCACCTGTTTCAAAGCCACCACCATCATCCCTGTCCCAAAGAAGGCAACGCCCGCATGCCTCAATGACTATCGCCCAGTAGCACTCACCCCCATCCTGATGAAGTGCTTTGAACGGCTAGTCATGAAAAGCATCACATCTGTCCTCCCTGCCTCCCTGGATCCCTTCCAATTTGCATACCGACCTAATCGCTCAACCGACGATGCCATCTCCTCTGCCCTTCACACAGCTCTCACACATCTGGACACGAAGGACTCCTATGTTAGAATGCTGTTCATCGACTTCAGCTCGGCATTCAACACCATCATCCCCCAACAGCTCATCCTTAAACTGGACAGTCTGGGGCTGAACACCTCAATGTGTAACTGGCTGCTAGACTTCCTGACCGGGAGACCACAGACAGTACGGGTCGGGAGTAACACATCTAGCACCATCACATTGAACACAGGGGCCCCACAAGGATGTGTGCTGAGCCCCCTTCTATTCACCCTGCTAACACACGACTGCACACCATCGTACAGCTCCAACCACTTCATCAAGTTTGCGGACGACACAACAGTGGTGGGTCTCATCAGCAACAACGATGAGACGGACTACAGGAACGAGGTGAGCCGCCTGGCCTTGTGGTGCGGACACAACAATCTCACTCTCAACGTGGAGAAGACAAAGGAGATTGTTGTGGACTTCAGGAAGAGGGATGCCCAACATGCCCCTCTGACCATCAACAGCACCGCAGTGGAGAGAGTAGACAGCACCAAGTTCCTGGGAGTGCACGTCTCAAAGGACCTGTCCTGGAGCAGGAACACTGCAGCACTGGCAAAGAAGGCTCACCAGCGTCTCTACTTTCTCCGCAAGCTGAAAAGGGCTGGAGCTTCAACCCCCATCATGAGCACCTTCTACAGAGGTGCCATAGAAAGTGTCCTGACCAGCTGCATCACTGTGTGGTTTGGTGCATGTACTGCATCCTGCCGCAAGAGCCTCCAGCGCATTGTGAGAGCAGCTGAGAAGATCGTGGGCACCTCCTTGCCCTCACTGCAGGACTTACACAGCAAACGCCTCACTCGGAAAGCCCACTGCATGGCAGGTGATCCCACACACCCACTACACAGCTGCTTCAGACTGCTGCCATCAGGGAGGAGACTGAGGAGTCTCCAGGCTCGAACCAGCAGACTGAGAGACAGCTCTGTTCATCAGGCAGTCAGGATGCTAAACACTCTGCCTGCTCTGCCCCCCCTCCCATTTGAACTGCCTTAACACTAAAACTTTCTCACACATTACCACACAACACAAAGATTTTAACACTGGACTCTGTGTCATCAAACGGGTTATTCACTAAACTCTCGGTCATGTGCTCATACAGTTTGCACTACTTCTCATACTTGCACTAATGTTTGTATTACATCACTGCCTATAGTCATAATACTGTTTACATTCTCTGTTTACATTTATTAATACTGTTTACTTTTATTACTACTGCTTACATTTAATTACTACTGTTTACATTTACACTACTCTAATATCTACACCACTGCTGATACATATACAGTGTGCTCTGAACGGTCTTATTTAGGGATGCCCAATGTGCCTTACTGCATATGCCACTTTTTGCCTCTATAACAACATCAACTACTACCTCATACATATACTGTGCACATTAACTCATACGCTGCTTTGCCACTTTGCAAATGTCAATGCTAGAAACCTTTAGTTTATTTTAGTTATACTTTTTATACTCTTTTTTTATACTAGTATGCAAAAACTCAGGACAGTATTATGTTCATTAAATGTTTAATGTTTTAGTTTTAGTTTTAGAGTTGGTGTAAATTTTCATACTCTTATACCACTATGCAAAAACTCAGGACAGTGTTAGTTTTACTATTTTATGCTTATGTCTATTATTATATGTTTCAGTGTTTCAATGTTTAGATGTTTACTGTTGCACCGAGGGACTGAGAGAAACGCAATTTCGGTCCTGTGTATGTCCTGTACAGTACATATTGCAGATCTGACAATAAAGTTGACTTTGACTTTGACTTTGATCTCTCTTTTCAGAATTGTAACCAGAATTAGCTTTATCATTGTACCAAGGTACAGTAAGATTATGTTTGTAAAGTTGTCCGAAAGATGGGTGGAGTGCACGTTGCTGCTGCCAATATGCATTTGATGTCAAGACGGTGAGATTTGACCATGAATCACTGCCGAATAACAGGCACCCTAAACCATACTCACGGATCACCCCCCACAGTGTACCCCAATGTACATGGTCGAATGCCTTCTTCAAATCCACAAAACTCATGTAGACAGGATCTGCAAACTCCCATGGCCCCTCGAGGACCCTAGTGAGGGTAAAACGCTAATCCAGTGTTTCACGGTCAGGATGGAACCTACATTCCTCGTG
>JBBPBX010002033.1:43624-56515 GCA_038048925.1 Garcialebias charrua | reverse complement strand
AAACTGAGGTTTTTGTCTTATTTCTTAAATAATAATTTTATTTAAAAAAATTAATTTATGTTAAATTCCCAATACAACTGTGTGACATCAAAAAAACATAACAAATAATTGCCTCACAATTGTTTGTAAAAGTGATTACTGTACTAAAGGTTTATGACGTGATTCAATTTTGTTGTACCCAAACAAGCATACACTCTAAATCAAAGTCTCTATTTATTCCTTTTTTTTGTCAGAGTCTACTTTACTCAACAAAAAGAAATTTACTTAACAACAACCTTTTATTGTCATGAATGCTGCTAGTAATAAAGGCCAAAATAATGTTCCAAAATTTATTTACAACCACCTTAAACTAGTATTTTGAACAGAGTTGACTAGCTGACTCTGTTCATCTTTACGTCACACGTAGTGAATAATGCTTATTTTTTGTTTTTGTTGTTTTTTGGTGAAAAAAGTTACCAATCGTAGTGCAATTCTCAGTTTTTTACTATCTCCTCTCAAAATACCACTAAATTTACTGACAAAAATCTGATCCATTAGAACCCATCCATCCATCCATCCATCCAATATCTTTTAACTGCTTCTTCCTTTTCGGGTTGCGGGGGTCACCAGTGCCCATGTCCAGCAGCCTCTGTGCGAAAGGCAGGGAGGGTACACCCTGGGCAGGTCTACAGTCCATCACATGGACACATAGAGACAAATGGGACAAACAACCATTCACGTCTCTCTCACTCACACCTAGAGACACTTTACAGTTACCAATCAGACTAACATGCATGTTTTTGCTCTGTTGGGGGAAATCGGAATACCCGAAGAAAATCCATGCATGCATGAAGAGAACATGCAAACTCCACCCAGTGTGAGAGTATCATCTGCTGCAGCTTTTGCTCTCCAATATGGCCGCCAATCAGCACCACCTGACGATCGTCACCTTGACGAGGCGCCACTCTACTGAAGGCTGCGGTTGGATGTAACTTGTTGCCGGAGCACTAGCCACTAATGGTACACTTGTCTCTGGCCTGTGCTTGTCTCTCGTGCAAAATACTATAAACTTTTTCTTATGGTTACAGCTTACCTGCCTCCTCGGATCATATTGTGCCTTGGTTTCTCCTTCAACTATCCTCCAAACTGTAAGACAAACCACTGGATCAACATCATCTCCTCATATTCTCCAGCCAGAACCCTCAGACCCTCTCCTTCCTCCTCAGGGCTCCATCTGATGATCTAACTTCACTGTAAATAATAAACACTGTCAATTTGTTTCTCTGAGTCTTGCCTCGTTTTCATCGTCTCATACCACTCTGGGTTCCTCGAGTCGTAACACCCAGAAAGGCCACCGGCTGGGATTTGAACGCGGCAACCTGCTCACTGAGAGGCAGCAGCTCTACCAACTGCTCCACCGTGCTGCCCCTCCATTAGAACCTTTGCTGATAAAAAGTTTGCCACTGGTTTCCTAATCAGTTCCAGTTCCCTTATCAGTCAGTACACTCGGTGCAACACATTGACTATGGGAATTGGCCGCCGCACGGTTCACCTGAAATAATACAAGGCAGGTGGGCGTCAGAAATGAGGCCCCGCCCTCTTTGCATAAAAGGGACTGACGCCCCAACTTCATCCTCTTTTTGCCCTTCACCTCGCTTCACAACTGAACTTCGTAGGACTCTCTGTGACTGGAATTGCTCGACTTGGAGGTGAGCTCGCTCCCTACCCTGAGCATTACAGAGATATTTTCCTGTGAGCATTGGGATTAGCGGAGGCTAACCAAGTGCAGTCTACCTAAAATTTCAAATCTTTTTGTGCTCTTTTCGCAGCTCAGCTACGAGACGAAACTAGCGGCGCCACGCTACCCGCATAGCAAATGGCTGCGGCTAGCTAACGAGAGCAGCTCGACAAGAGGACTTCTTCGCAACGGTTAGCGGACGGCTAACTGGCTACAACTCAATGCATCTCTTCAGCCATGGCTCCAGAGAAATGCAAGAGAAAGTCAAAGAACTCCAACAACAGCAGCAGGCCAGCGAGCCCCAGCGGATGTGGTTATTCCCTCTACAGATATTCATTCATTCATTCAACCTTTATTTATACAGGCTAGCCTCGTTGAGTCACGGGGACTCATTTACAAGAGGGACCTGTCTCACTCACACCAAACAACCATCCACTCTCACACTCACACCTAGGGTCAATTTAGAGTCACCAATCAGCCTAACAAGCATGTTTTTTGGTCTGTGGGAGGAAACCGGAGTACCCGGAGGAAACCCACGCATGCACGGGGAGAACATGCAAACTCCACCCAGAAAGGCCCCGGACCGGGATTTGAACCGGCAACCTTCTCGCTGAGAGGCAGCAGCTCTACCAGTTGTGCCACCGTGCTGCCCATATAGATCAACAAACAACTGCAACCTGCCCCCCCCCTCGACGAACAAAGGGGATACTGATTGGTCCAGAGTGCATGACGGCTCTGGAGCCATGGAAGGTCCCCACAATGTTCAACAAAGGCGTCACACTGGGAAGAGTGCTGTCACGTGTTCTGATCACCACGGACGCCTCAAAAACAGGATGGGGAGGTCTCTGCAGAAACCAGTATACCCAAGGGGTCTGGAAACAGCAGGAGGCCAGACTCCACATAAACTTCCTGGAACTCAGAGCAGTGTTTTTGGCTCTGAAGCACTTTTACAGGAAAGGGCTGGTTGCACAACATGTCCTGATAAAATCAGACAACAGGATGACAGTCTCATTCATCTATAGGGAAGGGGAGACAAGGTCCCAGCCCCTCCTCAGGTTGACACAAGTCGTTTTCGCATTGGCCAGCCCTCAATGCCCCGGGCTGCCCCTGGGTGGCTCTGGGCCACCCGCGTTCATTACGCATTTGCCGCAGAGCCGCCTTGAAGTGGGTGGGCAGTTCTCTGGAAGTGGGTGGGGTGCTCTCTTCACGTGGGTGGAGTGTTCGTGTTTTAAGAGAGGAGACTCCGCTAAAAAAAATTGTTAGCTGGATATATATATATTAGTGTTTCTGAGTTTAATTTTTGTTAATAACTGATCACAAATCAGCTTATGTTACAACGTAAATAACAACGAAGCGCGCACCCATTTCCGCCTTTCAGCGCGACTTGAATGTCATTAAAATATAACTAATATTGTCTAACTGTTGCGCGCAGCCAGGGTTTTAAAATATAACTAATAATCTCTAACTTCTACGTGCAGCTAAAATGTTAAGAGGAGTGATTCCTATATGAGTAAGGTGGACACCTGAAAATCCAGTCCGCCACAATAGCTCAAAGCGTTAGAGCACTGCTGTTTTGACCGGGAGAAGCGGGTTCGCTTCCCGCCTTATTTTACTTTTATTTTTTATTTTTTTTATTGGAGTAAATAAAAAGGAGTTTGTTAACCAAACAGACTCCTTTTTATTTAAAAGAAAATGTGAATTAAAAAGAAAAAAGTAAAATAACTTTGTCCCAGGCGGGAAGCGAACCCGCTTCTCCTGGTCAAAACAGCAGTGCTCTAACGCTTTGAGCTATTGTGGCGGACTGGATTTTCAGGTGTCCACCTTACCCATATAGGAATCACTCCTCTTAACATTTTAGCTGCACGTAGAAGTTAGAGATTATTAGTTATATTTTAAAACCCTGGCTGCGCGCAACAGTTAGACAATATTAGTTATATTTTAATGACATTCAAGTCGCGCTGAAAGGCGGAAATGGGTGCGCGCTTCGTTGTTATTTACGTTGTAACATAAGCTGATTTGTGATCAGTTATTAACAAAAATTTAACTCAGAAAAACTAATTCAGCTAACAATTGTTTTAGGGGTTTCTGTAGTTAAATTTGAATGAAATTCAACCCTCGCGCTGAGGTTGTTTGAATGAGTCCCGCCCCTGCTGCAAACAACGAATCAAATGTGAGCAGTACATGACGTGAAACTGGGTCCGTGGGGCTCGGCCCGATAGAACCACGGTGAAGATGGTTCCAGAACAAGGGTGGATCACGGGCGGAAAAGGTAAATGCGAACACGCCGAACCCGGGTTAGAAGCAGGGAGAGCCAGGGAGGGCTGGCCAATGCGAAAACGGCTACAGAGACTGCTCATGTGGGGCAGCTCACGACTATTGCTGCTGAGGGTGACCCACATTCCGGGCAAGCTAAATCACGGGGCAGATACCCTCTCCAGAGGGCCCTTCCTCCCTTCGGAGTGGCGGCTGAACCCATGTATCGTGGACCAGGTCTGGGCACGGTACGGGAGGGCCCACGTCGATCTGTTCGCTTGCAACAACAACACGCACTGCCCCCTGTATCACTCGATAAGGGAGACAGATACACCACTGGGGACAGATGCCCTGACGTACAGCTGGCCAGCAGGGAGGCTGTATTATGCGTTCCCACCTGTTCCCTTGATTCAGGCAATGCTGGAACGTGTGCGCCAGAGGGCTCTATCACTAATACTGATAGTCCCCAAGTGGCCGCAAAAAGCATGGTTCCCAGAGCTGATTTCACTGCTGGAGGTGACACCATGGCAGCTGCTCCCCCACAGGGACCTGCTGACCCAGGCCCACGGGCAAATCCTTCACTCACACCCATCTATGGCAGCTCTGGGCCTGACCATTGAAAGGGACTGGCTAATAGCTTCTGGACTGCCCAGTAATGTTGTAAACACAATACAGGGAGTGAGAGCACAGTCCACGTAGACTCTCTACGCTCACAAATTGTGTGTTTTTGAGGCCTGGTGTCTAGAGAGGAATATAGTTTCATATTCCTGTGACTTAATCCAGCTCCTCACCTTCCTGTAGGATCTGCTAGAGAAGGGCTGCTCTTTCTCCGCCATCAAGGTCTTTTTTGTCAGCCATCTCGGCATGTCACGAGGGCTGGGGAGGTAAATCACCTGGTGCCCACCCTCTCATGATACGATTCATGAAGGTCGTGCTGAGAAAGAAACCTCCAGGCAGGACTTTGGCCCCCCAGTGGGACCTACAATTAGTCCTGGATGCTTTGTGTGAGCCTCCATTTGAGCCTCTTGGTAGCATTAAGATAGATTTATTATCTTATAAAACTGCATTGCTCTTGGCTCTGTGCTCAGCAAAACGAGTGAGTGACCTCCACGCATTATCTGTGCACCCAATGTGTACCAGGTTTGCCCCAGACAGGTCAAAGGTCACCCTGCGTCAAAACCCTGCATATGTGCCAAAAGTGCCAACTTTAAATCCAAGAAGTCTGGACTTCGAGCTGCCAACATTTCCTCCTCCCCTATTCTAACTGAAGAACAGAGGCGGCTGAACGCGTTCTGCCCTGTTGGGGCCCTGAGCGTCTACATGGAAAAAACTAACAGCTGATGCAAAACAAACCAATTGTTTGTGTGTTTTGCTACTCCTGCTGCAGGTAGGGCCCTGTCAAAACAACGCCTCTCACACTGGGTGACTGAGGCCATTAAGAGGGCGTACAGTAGCAAAGGCCAGCAGTTGACCTCTGGGGTACATGCTCACTCAACCAGAGGCCTAGCCACTTCCTGGACCTTATTCAGAGGTGTGCCAGTAGCAGAAACATGTGCAGCTGCTAACTGGGCCTCAACAAACATGTTTGTGAAACACTACAGTTTGGATGTCACAGCATGTGACGTAACTCGGGCTGTTCTCTCTACCACTGAGTAGAGAGCAGCTGACGCCTGTAGTCTAAGGCATAAGTTCTCACAAGCATGCATTTCCAGAGCATTTCCAGGGCATGATTGAATTACGTTCCCATAGTCAATGTGTTGCACTGAGTGTACTGACTGATAAGGGAACTGAAAGTTATGCACCATAACTCATGTTCCCTAAAGGAAGGGAACGAGGTGCAACACATGTTTGCCCTTTCAATGACCAAGCTCGGTGAAGTGCACTTGGAGGATGAAGGTGGGGCATCAGTCCCTTTTATGCAAAGAGGGCGGGGCCTCATTGCTGACGCCCACCTGCCTTAAAAGGCGTGATTGTATTACTTCAGGTGAACCGCGTGGCGGCGCAATTCCCATAGTCAATGTGTTGCACCTCATTCCCTTCCTTCAGGGAACATGAGTTATGGTGCATAACTTTCAGTTATTATTAGTTTTCAAATTGGTCATGTTTGGTTGACTTGAGTGTGTCCTGGCTGATTGTGTCACCTTACATGTTCAGTATAGAAATGACCTTGACCTAAAAGAAGCCCAAGTTAGATGATTAGTAAAGGCCTATGCTTTGGTTGGCTATATTCAGCAACTGAGTTGTGAAGGAGACCATCTGCTGAGCAGCAATTATGTCAGTGACGATGAACACGATATGCTGAACGTCTAGTTACACATCAGGTGTTATTTGATTTGTAAGGCAGCAAAGATGTGAAGGGAAATGCATTCACAGGCAAAAAAAAAAAAACAGGGTCTGGCTTTTATAATTACAATTAATTTGCTTATGAATCATCTGAATTCCTGAAGGCAAACCTTTCAGTACGAAACCATTTGTTTTTACAACACATTTTACAACTGTCGAATTTAGGATTCTGGTAAGTCAAAGATAATGGACGATGGTGATATCAGGAACACTAATAATTACCTTTGTTTAAAAACCAGGGCTACAGGTAAAGTCCTCTCAGCAACAGGATAACTCGGCAGACATGAGGTGTGTGAGGTGCACTAAATCTCTGTCTTTAGACTATTTCTAGCTGCAGTGCAGCACAACATCCAAATCACTGAGGGATCTGAGCAGGCCATCAGCTCCTCCCAAGTCATCCACAATCTTAATGACTCATACACCATTGACAATGACATCATGCTGATCAAGCGGAGAAAGCCCGCCACCCTCAGTACGTGCAGCCTATGGCTCTGCCCAGTGGCTGTGCTCCTGTTGGAACCATGTGCAAAGTCTGGATGGGGCAACACCATGAGTTCCAGTGAGTGCTGAAAGAATACTTTATTATTTACATACATTTGTTTTTGCTTATTTCATTCATATTTTACAGTTTACTTAATCACTCACACAGACACTTTAGATATATAATTTTTATAGTGCAATAACTACTTAACTAAATCAGTGCAGTAACTACTTTTTCATTATAAGCCTGTCTTAGGTGCATGTCCACTGTGAGAGACATAACCTAAAAAAATCCAGAAATCACAATGTATGATTTTTAAAATAATTTATTTGTGTGTTACTGCTGCAAATAAGTATTTGAACACCTGTGAAAATCAATGTTAATATTTGGTACAGTAGCCTTTGCTTGCAATTAGAGGTCAAATGTTTCCTGTAGTTTGTCACCAGGTTTGCACACACTGCAGCAGCAGGATTTTGGCCCATTCCACAGGTCTTTTCTAGATCAACCATGGTTTCTGGGTTATTGCTGAGAAAAACAGAGTATGAGCTCCCTCCAAAGATTTTCTATAGGGTTTATGTCTGGAGACTGGCTAGACCACTCCAAAATCTTAATACTGTATGCTTCATAGCCACTCCTTGGTTATCTGGGCTGTGTGCTCTGGGGTCATTGTCATGTTGGAAGACCCAACCACGACCCATCTTCATTGCTCTGAGGGAAGGAGGTTGTTCCCCAAAATCTTGCAATACATGGCCCCGGTCATCCTCTCCTTAATACAGTGCAGTCGTCCTGTCCCATGTGCAGAAAAACACCCCCAAAGCACGATGCTTCCACCCCCATGCTTCACAGTAGGGATGGTGTTTTTGGGATGGTACTCATCATTCTTCGTCCTCCAACCACAGTGAGTAGAATTAAGACCAAAAGTTCTATTTTGGTCTCATCTGACCACATAACCTTCTCCCATGACTCCTCTGGATCATCCAAATGGTCATGGGCAAACTTAAGACGGGCCTGGACGTGTGCTGATTTAAGCAGGGGAACCTTTTGTGTCATGCATGATTTTAAACCATGACATCTTTGTGTATTACCCACAGTAACCTTGGAAACAGTGGTGCCAGCTCTCTTCAGGTCATTGAGCATCTCCTCCCATAGATGGGCTGATTCCTCACCTTTCTTAGGATCACCGATATGCCACGAGGTGAGATCTTACATGGAGCCCCAGTCCGAGGGAGATTGACGGTCATGTTTAGCTTCTTCCATTTTCTAATAATTGCTCCAACAGTTGATCTTTTTTCACCAAGCTGCTTGGCAATTGCCCTGTAGCCCTTCCCAGCCTTGTGGAGGTCTACAATTTTGTCTCTGGTGTTTTTAAGACAGCTCTTTGGTCTTAGCCATGTTAGTAGTTGGAGTCTTACTGATTGTGTGGGGTGGACAGGTGTCTTTATGCAGCTAATGACCTCAAACAGGTGCTTCTAATTTAGAATAATAAGTGGAGTGGAGGTGGACTTTTTAGAGGTGGACTAACAGGTCTTTGAGGGCCAGAATTGTTGCTGATTGGCAGGTGTTCAAATACTTATTTGCAGCAGTAACACACAAATAAATTATTATTTTTTAAATCATACATTGTGATTTCCTGGTTTTTCTTTTTTTTTTTAGATTGTGTCTCTCACAGTGGACATGCACCTAAGATGAAAATTTCAGACCCCTCCATGATTTCTAAGTGGCAGAACTTGCAAAGTTGCCAGGTGTTGAAATACTTATTTTCCTCACTGTATGCATCCTCACTACACATAATATCACACGTACTTTTCATCACCCCAGCTTGAAGTTCAAGGTCATGAATCAAGGTCAAACATTATACTGTACAATGTATTTGCTTGTCTGGACCTTTGCTGCATCTCTATGTTCCCCGTGTCCATGCATTGTCCTGTGTGACGTTCTTTTTTGTCTTCCTCCGTGTCATTCCAACGGTTATGTGAGTTTGCTACACGTCAGCTGTTGTTATTTCATTTATTTAAAAAAATATATTCTTCATTTAATCCTGAATTCTTTGAGTCCGGCCTGCACTTGGGTTCTAAGAATCAACAGAATCTTAACATGCACATTTTTGTGATTACAAAAATAAGTACCCAGTATGATGGAGTTTCCTTTTTTGTTGTTGTTGTATAAAGTAATAAATGAAGGGGAAAAAAAGAAAAAGCAAGCAATAAAAGCCAGATCTGAGTCCAAAAACGTATTGACTCTAAAGGCTCTGAGCTGAGTGTAATAAAGAGCTTCAGGGTTTAGTTTCCAGATGCTGTGCAGAGAAAAACCATGCTGGTGGATTGTTTGCTTTGTTTTGTTTTCATGGCCCAGACTTATTCTCACAGCTCATGTTGAAATAAAAATACACCAGCAGGCATATTTTGCATTCTCTCCTATTTTAAACCAGACCTGTCTCTTAAAGAAAGGGAGACCTAGACAGTCTGACCCTCTTCTGCTACAGCAGTTGCATCCTCTTATTCAGGTAAAACTGGCAGTTTTGTTAGACATGATAATGATGATGATGGTAATATAATAATAAAGAAGAAAAAATATTTAATAAACATAAATAGGCTAACTAAATACAGTACAGTAATTAATTGTGCTAATATATCAAGCAAACCATAAAATAACAAGCCAATACCATCAACAGTGAACTAAGGAATAATAACTTATATGAATACATTTATTTATTGCTATTTCAATTATTATTATTTTATTTATTCACAGATTTATTTTTACAATTGGGTTTCGCGATTTTTTTATTTAATTTATTTTTGCTGCAGATGTTAGCGGAACTATTGTTTGCTAGTTTCGTGACCAGGTCGGACATATTTGATAACGACACTGTCAATGTCAAACGCTAGCATAACCGATCTCAGAATTAGCTCTTTAATTATGTGGCTTGCTGTGTTTTCCTTGTAAAAACAGGTCGTAAGCAGTTCCTTCGGTTAAGTGTTGGTTAGTTTTCGGCTTCCCGGTTGTTTTTCTCGGACACTAACGGCTGAACTGACCGCTGAAAAATGCGCCTCACGCTGCAGCTGCTGATCTCCCACGGCCGGATGGCCCGCAAGATGGGTATGGGCCCAGAGTCCCGGATCAACATGCTGCGGAACATTCTCACCGGACTCGTCCGATACGAGAGGATAGAAACCACGGCGGGCCGAGCCGACGAAGTCCAGTTCTACGCCGAGAAGGTGAACTTAGGTCTCCTCTCTTGAATTCTGAGAAATAGTCCCTCCATGTTTTACGCTTTATTTAAACTATGCGTCACCCCTGTCTGTTGGTAAAATATCTCACAAGCCACTGATTGAATTTTAATGAATCTCCCAGAAAGTCTTCATTACATATTCATTTAGTTAGCTCAGTTCAAGATGGCCACCACAGCTAAGCAACCTAACCAATGCAAAATAGCTCTAACTCAGTCAATTAACAAGATTAAAACATTCTTGTTGTAGCTTAGTATCATCCTTACTCTGAGCTCAT
The DNA here is from genome assembly GCA_038048925.1 of Garcialebias charrua. NCBI lineage: Eukaryota > Metazoa > Chordata > Actinopteri > Cyprinodontiformes > Rivulidae > Garcialebias > Garcialebias charrua. The sequence continues at coordinate 46,217 of JBBPBX010002033.1, read as the reverse complement.
CACTCAACACATATTTGCTTAAAACTTGAAGTGTTAAAAGTCAGCACTCCTGGTCTGTTAGCAAAATATCTCATGAATCACCTGACAGATTTTAGGGAAACTTTCAGTAAGTAATCACTGGCTATGCATCTGAAGCTCTTCAACATTTGGAGTCACACGTTGATGCTGGAGCACAGGACGCTCTCCACTGCACACCTGTAGAACGAGGTGAGAACTGGGCTGCTCAGACCAGCACGTCTCAGCCGTCTGAGGAAGTAGAGTCTCTGTTGACCTTTCTTGATCAGGCTGGATAGACGATAGAAGATAGACGCCTTAGCTAATTTCCCCACTTGATCCATTTCATCCATCCACCAACAAAACAACACCCGACTCAGGCTGCAGTTTCATGCCAGGGACACGGAGTCAGAGAGAGTCAGAGAATCTTTATTGTCATTTGCACCGCATGTGGTGCATGTGATGAAACGAGATTATGTACTCAGGGTCCCAGTTACATCCAACAATGTAAGAGAAGAACAGTAATAACATCTAGGATATAACTAAGAAAAACATCAACTAATACACTAAGCCCTAATGTAATAGAAAAACATCATTACAAACAGCAGCACGAACATGAGTCTGTATGAGCAGATGAACACAGCAACAAGAAAACAGATCAGCATCAGCATGATGTGATATTTTGCAGTGATTATTCTTATTATTTATTTATTCATGAGTCTAACAGCCTCAGGGTAGAAGCTGTTCCTCAGTCTAGTGGTTCTACATTTGATGCTCCTCAACCTCCGTCCTGAGGGGAGTGGGGCAAAGAGTGTGTGTGCTGGGTGAGTGGGGTCTTTCATGATGCAGGTGGCTCTTTTCCTGCATCTGGAGGTGTAAATGTCTGTGATGGTGGGGAGACTGACTCCAACAGACTTCTGTGCAGCCTTCACCACTCTGAGCTTTCCTCTCTGCAACTGTGCAGCCTCCATGCCACACGTTGATGCTGGAGCACAGGATGCTCTCCACTGCACACCTGTAGAAGGAGGTGAGGACTGGGCTACTCAGACAGGAATTGACAGAAGAGAGTTTCTGTACAACTTCTGTGCTCTGAAGTTTTGACGTGGCAGACTTGTGCTCAGCGTTGTGAGACTACAGCTGGAGACATCCAGTCAGAGGAAACACCTCCATCACTTCAAGGTTCTGTTCAAGCGATCAGAACTATGTTCTCCTCCTTGTGAAACCTGCTGCGATTCTCCGCAACAGGCTGCGAAGTTCCTTCTTAATCTGCCTGAGACTCACAAGCTGCGTCTGTGGGTGGAAATTAGCATTATGAGTTATAATGTATCATCATGAGACGACACAGCCACGCTGTTCTGAAAGACTCTCGGCTATTCTAAGGTCAGATGTCTGTGGCAGCCATCTTGAATTGGTTTAGCTCTGATAGTTAATCAACTGTAGAGGGAAAGTTTCAGTAAAATCTGTTCAGTGGTTTATGAGATGTTTTGCTAACAGACAGACTTGACTCTAATGGCTGAATTTTAAACCTGGATCTTGTGTAGTCTGATGAGGCTCAGAATATGTGTTGAGGATCAGTCTCAGCTACTACCACCAAATCTTAGGTTAACGTTTGTAAAACTAATTTAAGAAAAAAAAATTTGTATGTGTGTTTTCTAAGGTCAGTTGGCTGTGGCAGCCATCTTGATTTAAATGACTCCAAAACATTAATCAATTGTAGATGCACATCTAGTTATTAATTTCTACAAGTTTCATTAAAATTATTTATGGCTGATGGGAGATTTATTCACAAATACTGTACAGTCAAAAGCATTACCGTACATGGTAAATGGATTGCACTAATATAGCACCTTTCTATCTAATCAAGATACTCGAAGCACTTTACAACACCATCTGTGCCTTCATTTACCCATTCATACAGCACTCTACTAGATCTATACAAAGACTAATCATAGCTTTTCACATTCATACACCGATGGAACACACATCAGAGGCAATGAGGGGTTCAGTGTCTTGCCCAGGAACACTTCAGCATGTGACTGCTGGTGGAATCGAACCCCCAACTCTCCCACTGGAGGACGACAGCTCTAACCACTCAGCCACAGCCACCCGATTATTGTCCATTTTTGTCTTTCAGCAATAATAATAATAATTGATCATCAAAGAGCAACAACATGGTCAAGGCTCAAATAGATCAGAGTTTAGTGAGAACTCTGTTTTTATACGGACGCTGCAGTTAGGAACCGAGGCGCCTCCTGTCTTTTATTTTCATAAAAAATAATTTAAAAGTTACTTTTGCTTTGGCCGTTTAGAATTAATGTATGTAGATCAGTGACATAGTTTTTTATTGTATAAATGAATCGTTAAAAAATGTGAGTGCCCTGTGCACATCTTTGTTAGACTACTGGTAACAAAAAATATTTTCCTCATGTGCGATTCCTTTATTTTTAATTAGATGTTCTCTGCTTTTTGTCGCATTTATTTATTTTTGATAAGTCGGTCTTATAAATATTTACACCGTACAGACTCCCAGTGTTGGTCATTAGACTAAATCCTCATCTGAATGTTCTAGTGTTGCTTGATGTGTGAAAACTACTGTACC